>VMOF01000388.1:57667715-57685435 GCA_011764245.1 Trialeurodes vaporariorum | reverse complement strand
AAATTGAAAAGAGTGAAAAAATTGGATCGACGCTGACAAAATTAAAAAATGACACGATATCCGCTGGGACCCGGTGAATGTTGTTCAACACCGTCGTCCAAACACAGTCACAGCTCGTAACAAGCCACGGACATAGTAAACTGTCGCTGTCGATAATGTATGGTTGTCCAGAAGTTTACGGTATAGGTATACATACATACCTATACAGTCGAAAAAAAGGAGAGAAAAAAGAGAGACGACAAAGAAGAAGAAGAAAGCAGACGGGGAAAAAAAGCAATGGCTCACACTAAAGCCCCGCATTAAAATTCAAATTACTCCGCGGCTGGCCAACACAACACCTTGATACCACAAATTGTCGCACAATGGTGAGGGCGTAGGGTATTCCCTCGTTGCCAGTTTTTTAAAACTAATTATTTTTTATCGTCTGTCCTCCCTTAATTTGGTGTCTAATGATTTCACTCACATTTCTATTTACTCCAATTTTTTAAGGGTAGGTAATTGTTGTAAACTATAAAGTTTTTTTTTTTTACTGAAAGAGAACAATTTGTGTCCACTCGTGACATATTTGTTCTTGCTGCATACGAATTGGGGCTTGTGAATACAATTGCCAACGTTGGTACAGCATTAAGTCTGCCCCTACTGCGAGGTTTTCAATTTGGTTGCGGTGCAGCGCTATATGAAAAATAGCTCTCAACATCAATCAAATCATGTTTGAAAAGGGAATCTGGGTTTAAAAAAAAAAAAAGCCGGTCTCGTTTAAAAGAACTTTTTCTTAGGGATTGATACAAAAAAAAACTAAAAAAACTAAAAAACAAAAATCTGCTCCTAAATCTGATTTAAAAAAAAAAAAAAAAAAAAAAAAAATGCTAATGATATGTGCTGCGATCAAGTCTTAGGTTCTGTTTCATCTTTCTTCAAGGTTTCTTGTGACCACAGGTGTCATTTTGGGCTTTACATTGCGTTTTACCGTCCAAACATTGAAGATCGGTCGTGTGTGTGTGTGTGGGGGGGGGGGGGGGGAGGGGGTCTGCCAATATTAATCGCTGAAATACGTTTGATATCCGATGCGATCAAGTCCCAAGTACACTCTCTTCCTACACTTTAATCTAAGGTGCCCTTTAATAATGGGAGAAAAAAAACTTGAGCCGGCAATTTTTTTGCACCTATTCCTTTGCTGATACCAGCGCTGATCTACGGAGGTCTGTTAAACTGCGTTTTCCCGATGCAAATTAAGTAAAAGTGATTCAAGTGAATGCTAAGTATGATCGTTGACCATATAACATTTTTCTGTTCACGAGAGAAGTAGGACCCTTTAGGGTATCAAAATGTTCATTTTTGCCTTTTTGGTTCAAGGTGCTCTTAATTAAGTTTATTACAAAAATTTTATAGTACTCAAGGATATTCATTGTACCATTTGAGTCATAACCGTGATGTTTAAATGGTCTATAACCAATACTCCAGTAAGCGTCACTCCGATATAGCCATACATCCATACTACTTGAAGAATTGGTTATGGACCAGTATGGACCATTTATACTGGGGATAGCATATCCCTTGTTCATCAACGGTTTAGTATAGGTAGGCCATCTTCCACTCGTTTTCTTTAAAGCCATAATATGTTACAGTTATTACAAATTGTAGAGTAGACTGGTAAAATCTTTGTCCACCTTTTCATTTAATGAATCACGGGTCGAAGATACGATGTGAAATTGAAACGGGATAGACGAAGGAAGTAAAAAAATTGCCGGCTCAAGTTTTTTTTTCTCCCATTATTAAAGGGCACCTTAGATTAAAGTGTAGGAAGAGAGTGTACTTGGGACTTGATCGCATCGGATATCAAACGTATTTCAGCGATTAATATTGGCAGACCCCCTCCCCCCCCCCCACACACACACGACCGATCTTCAATGTTTGGACGGTAAAACGCAATGTAAAGCCCAAAATGACACCTGTGGTCACAAGAAACCTTGAAGAAAGATGAAACAGAACCTGAGACTTGATCGCAGCACATATCATTAGCATTTTTTTTTTTTTTTTTTTTTTTAAATCAGATTTAGGAGCAGATTTTTTTTTTAGTTTTTTTATTTTTTTTTTTGTATCAATCCCTAAGAAAAAGTTCTTTTAAACGAGACCGGCTTTTTTTTTTTTAAACCCAGAGGGTTTTGGATTTTTTGTGACATATCAAGCTGATTTTGTAGTCAAAGGTTTTTTTTTTTTTGTTTTTTTTTTTTTTCATGGCATTCTTTGAGCAACGACAGAGTCAGAGGCGGCGCGTGCAACTTGGCATCGATGCATCGATGCATTTCCTTAATTTAACCCCTTGTGAAATATTGATTTGAGAGAGAGCGCTGTGCAGCCCCTATATTTCTACCCTTTTCATGACTTTAAAGGGAGTGAATGAAGTGTTACCAGATTGCAAAAGCCGCCTCTGAAGTGAGCGCAAAGTGACTGATTTCTGCTCTTAGAAAATCGCTAGTTTCAGTACTGCTGGTCTAATCTCATAATTCCCAGAGAGAAACCAATGAATATGATAATAATTTACGATGTCTCATTATGAGAAGGAAATAAAATATAGGTATGCTGAATGTGAAAGTAAAGGTATGCAGAAACAGAAACCAATGTGTTCAGTGCTCTAATAGATTTTTTTTTCACGTGCTTTCAATTAGCAGTGTTCTCCTTTGAGGGCAGCCTCCTACATTTGCATAGTAGTTGGACCTTATCTTTGCCGTTTATTCGCTGTGCGTATTTTGAAGCTGACAATAGCTCGAATGTAAATTTATTTATTTATTATTATTATATTATGAATATGCAACAAATTACGAATGAGTGACAAAGTAATCATCCCTCTACACAGCAATGTCAGTTCAACCCTTTCTTTCTTTCTAGGACACTCTGTCCTGGTTATGTCTGTCCATTGAATTTTCCAAATTCTTCGGGGGGTGGGGGGTCCCGGTCTGCCCCTTTTCTGCCAGCGCGCATGCAAAATAAAATGTACTGATAGGTAAGAAAATAAACAAACCATTAGATTGATTCTAGCTTGCTTGCCCTCGTTTGTTTCACCCTCACATCCAAAATTATGATTAATTCAGAGGAAATTGGTTTAAACAAAAAAGCAAGTGTTTCAGAGTGGTTATCTGGACACATAATTCTAGTACAACTGTCCAGGTGAGTAAATTTCGCTTGTTTCTGTCATGTGTCCGTTTCTTAATGGCGTAAAATCCTTGAAGAAACAGTTACACAGAATTCTGTGCCTACAGAGCCACTCTGAAACACTAGCACTTTCGTTTAAAACCAATTTCAGGTGCATCTGTTTTTTTTTTTTTTTTTTAGCTTTTTATGTTAAAAAAACGAGGCAAACAAACTTGCCCGTATGAAATTTTCATCAATAAAATCATGGCTGCCTCCTACGGGCGTGCCGAGGTTTCCGGAGGGGGGAGACAAGATTGCAATTTGACCGCCCTTCAAAATTATGAAATTGAATATTTTTTTTCGCTTGTAAGTACCCACTGATTTTGCTGCCTTTGGGAAGTACATTGCTAGAAGTAACCCTTTTTTTCATTTTTTTTTACTTGTTCACCCTAATTTTGCCGCCCGAAGAAAGGGAACCCCCCCCCCCCCTTGGCGCACCACTGCAATGCCCCCGTGGTGCCTCAAAAGCACGTCCTGAAATACCTCACAATACCATAGTTTTGTGATTTGTGAGGCAGGCAAAATGGACAACAGCTAAAAACTCCAAAAGTGTGAATCTTATAGAGTCACTGTAGAAGCGTGTGATTTGTGGCTCACTCTATGAGCCAGATCGTGAACTTATATCAAGTCACGTGCCAATATTCAAAAGCAACAACAACATTATTATTTTTATTATGATTATAAACAAAATTTTAGAGTTTGGCATAATAATGGCTCATACAGTCCAAACAATAATGGTGTGCTGTATTATTACTATTGTATTTTATTTAAAGATAAATAGGTACTTATTAATAAGAGTGCATTTGAGTCCCGCATGAATCACAGGTTCATCGAAAGTCTAAAATGATTGTGTGAAGTCCTATCATTTCTATCCCAAAAATTGCTAGCCTGATTGAGTTATCCTCCAAGTTTAAGGTCATTGTTTTGCTTAAATAGGTACTTGATTCACTTCCATCTCTTGTTGCACTCCGATTAGAGTAGAGGATACTGTGTACATTCAAAGCGGACTCCGTCTCTCCATGCGTAGTGAATAGATTGCAGTTGGAGAGAAAACAAATACTTGTCTCTTTGGTTTGCTAGTGTAACAAACAACTAATGTTCTCTTTTGAAACCTGATTTGCAGTAAAATGTGGTTTTGATTCCAAGACTATCTAGCCTAAGACTAAAACTACTTTTTGGAAATGCAAACTTTTACTGTTGGTAGGTATGAGCCTTGTGGTAAATTTTAACTTTCTTATTGTTGTACTTGAACTTCCTAATTGCCTGTAGGTACGCACTGCTATTCTAAAGAGTACAGACACAGTGCGACAAGCACTCAACACAGAATGGAAAGTCTTTGTTTGTAGCTAACTTATTTCACTACGCCGTGTCAGGTGAAAAGGCATTTTAGCATTGTTACTGGCAAGGTTAGTAGATGAAGGGTCCACTGGCTTTGAAAGCCATTCATCTAAACTTAATAACAGTGAGAATGGGTCCATAGCCACTGACATTATTTCAACTACGCCTGACAAAAAATCTGCGCATGAAATTCATGAGTAATATCTGCGCAATCCAATTTCCACGCAGCTTGAGTTTGATTTTTAGTGGAATGCAAGCCTTGACCCACTCTTGAGGCTAAGACAACCTTTTCCAGTCCAGCATAAAATAACTTTATCACCAATGAAGAAACTGGCATGAGAAATTGGTGTTGCTGGTTGCTGAGAACAATGTGTGTGCAAACCGCAAACAATACCTCTGTAGTTTTTTGGATTGATTACACTCCAAATCAGGTTTCAAAAGTGAGCAATTTTTTATCAGTACTTATTCACCACAGGGTACATACCTACCAACAGTTAAAGTTTGCAATTCCAAAAAATAGTTTTCACTGTTCTGAGTTCCATCAATGAATTAACGTTAAAACTGAGTTTCGCGAATGATAGACTCAAAACCACCATTTACTGCAAATCAAGTTTCAAAGTAGAACATAAGTTGGCTGTTTCACTCGAGCATCAAGAGATAAATACCTACATTCTTGCTCTCCAACTGTAATTTGTACTTTTTTCTAAAGTTGTTGCATGAAATGTCAACATTTAGATCAGATTGATGACTTACCGCAGTAATTGACGCTGTAAGCTAGATACAGCTTGAACACATCTACTGCTTCATGAAAATAAGGAGTTGCATCTTGCAAAGGAACAACTATAAGTAAATTTTAAATCACTACAAGATGCTCACCATACCCGCACTGGGAGCTTGCAAATTTCCGAAAAAAGTTTCCGCAGCTCTGAGTTCCATCGATGATTTAGCTTTGGAACTGAGTTCAGCAAATGATACTCTATAAATCAAAACCACCACTTACTGCAAATCAGGTTTCAAAATAGGACACTAGCTGGATGTTACACCAGCAAACCAAGAGCTATGTACTTGCCTACATGTTTCCTCTCAAACTGGAATGTGTACACTACCGGTGTGGAGACAGAGTACACAGTGATTGTACGCGGTTTTCTTCCGCAATCATTGAAGTGTAACAAGGAATTGAAGTAAATCAAAGTACCTACACAACACAGGGACATGAGAGATAACTCAATCAGGCTAGAAATTCTGGCGCAGAAATGATGGGACTCGTAGGCTACGTGGGGGTGGGACTGCACTGAATTACGAGGGGCGTTCAATAAGTAAGTATCCCCCCCCTCTAAAATCCACGAAAATGGACCAAATTTAAAAAACTTTAGATGAAAATCTTCCTTAGGATATACTGAATTCAGCTATTCAAGAATCAACGCAATCGGATAAAATGCGGCCGCACACGGGCCGCGGATGCGCGTTGCGGCGTGAGCCGCTCCCGCCGGCTCGGCCGAATTTTTAGTAGCGCGCGGCTAGAGAGGCTTCTCATCAAACGTTCATACATTTAATCAACAACCGGGGAGGGAAAAAATCATCGGTTAAAAACATGAGTTGGACTTACCTTATTTCTCCACATATCCACCTTTTCGGTCCAAACAGGTCTGACATCGAGACTCCAACTTTTTGATGCCTCGCGCGTAGAAATCCTTGGGCTGATTCTTGAAAAAAGTGCTGCAAGCATTTTTGACCTCCTCCACAGATTCAAAATACACACCACCAAGTTCCGCCTTGAGATGTGGAAACATTGGGCCGAAAAGGTGAATATGTGGAGACATAAGGTAAGTCCAACTCATGTTTTTAACCGATGATTTTTTTCCCTCCTCGGTTGTTGATTAAATGTATGAACGTTTGAAGAGAAGCCTCTCTAGCCGCGCGCTACTAAAAATCGGCGGAGCCGGCGGGAGCGGCTCACGCCGCAACGCGCATCCGCGGCCCGTGTGCGGCCGCATTTTATCCGATTGCGTTGATTCTTGAATAGCTGGATTCAATATATCCTAAGGAAGATTTTCATCTAAAGTTTTTTAAATTTGGTCCATTTTCGTGGATTTTAGAGGGGGGGGATACTTACTTATTGAACGCCCCTCGTATCTTAGATTTCATATAAGCCTATATGATTCAGGTGGGACTCGGATGAACTGATGAAATAGTATCGCACTCTCACACACCATCAAATTGGCACAAGAAAATGACAAAAGCAAGAGAACAAGTTTAAAATGCAAATCAACTGGAAACAACTACTATTAACTTTTGCCCCCTCTAGGGTGATGAATTGGGTTAGGTCTTGAGCTTCGAACTCGAATTTCACGGCTTGAAACTGAAAGCACCGTCATCACAGAAATAAAAACAATTGAACAATTTTTTGCTACTGTTTTAGCCATTTAAGTTACTTCGGCCCGTTTGACAGTCATTAATTGTTAAAACTCGAACGAAAACCGTGGGTCAAATGTCAGAATAAAGATAGCCGGCGATAGCCGGGTTGTTGATGTTATGCAGTGATTGCAGTGTTATGTGATTTGATTTGTCCCTGGTGTCAAGCGGTGATGGTGTGGACTTGTTTCAGGCTTCGGTCTGTGGCAACACTGAAGGGTGGTCTGATTGGCCCATGCTTATTTTCGAGTTTATTTCCTTACAAGTGAATGAAATAAGTTAAACTCTTCGGAAGTATCATCTCCCAGTCATTCTGAATCTATCAATATATGGTTATCTAGGGTTTTGTGTAGGCGTTTACTCTGTGGAGTGACTTATTGAATAATTGGTTTTGGCGGTCGATTCAAAATTGAACCGTAAAAAAGACGGTTTTCTAAAGATTTATTTTTGCTTGAACCATGAATCAAAAATCAATTCATACCATCTGATAGATCTTTTTGGGCCCGTTCTGGCCATATAGGGGGTTATGGGGTTTTGAGCGACGGTATAAGCGGTATTTAACCGAACATGCGAGAAATCCTGCTCAGAGCCTTTTTCGCGATGTTCGTAAAAAATATAAGTGGTCCCGCTAGCCAACTGCTTCTGGGGTTTTAAACTTGACCGGGGTGGCTATCGCCACTTATAATAGGAACAAATTTAAATTTCATGAGATTTCAAATTGACTAATTTCTTCTTCTTTGAAAGAGACACTCTTGCCAGCATGTCAGAAATCAGCCGCATACAAATTTTACAATTACAAGATTTCTGATGAAGCAGGACCGTGCCAACTGAGAGGGTGAGGGGAGAGGGGAAAGGTTGTAGGTAATTTTGCCGTCCTTCAAGGAAAATTTTCGAAATCTGACGACCTTTTTTTTTGTCCTTTGTTTTGATTCTTTTATTGCTTGTTTACGCTGTTTTTGTCTCCTCCCAGTAGAGTCCCACCTGTCCCCCTTCCCAGCACGGCTCTCTGATTAAAGATGGGCAAGGATGGGCTCTAATGATGGACAAACCAGAGACAAATAGAGACGGAGCGCTACGCTAAAATACATAGGGAAGATTTGAGGCACTCTGAATTTTCGGGGATTCAACAAAATAACAAGTGAAAGTGAAACAACAGTCAATACCTTTTGATGTCGCATAGTGTTGAACGGTGACATTCGGTAGACACAGGGGGGGATTGGCAGGGAAGTGTAGAGGAGGGTGCTCAACATTCAACACCCTGAGACGTTGACTGTCGTTTTGTTGAATCCGCAAGAATTTAGCGTGCCTCTGCTGCAGCCGTTAGTACTCCGTCTCTATTTGTCTCTGGGGCAAACCCTTAATTTGTGTAAATTTCTGCTCGTTTCCAGCTATTTATGTAGGAAATAGGCGTGAAAATCGATTTTTATTTCAACTGCCCTGTTTACACCTTCTAGCCGGCGCGGCATGGCACCCCTGGACTGACCAGCAGCTGGAAAAGATACGACTTCGGCTCGCTTTCGATTTTGGCCGCTAGCGTCATACCAATCGACAGTAGTTAATTATTGCGAAATTCAAGGATCTTCATAGAAAAAAGTTCAAAGCGAATCGGTAAATAATAATTTCTTCCATTGAGAAGAATTTAAAAGTTGCTTCAGCAAGTATGGATGATACCCCTAGCGAAAGTAAGTCAACACTCAACAGTAAAAGTAAAAGTGTTCAGTTTGGTTCGCTACATTTAATTCTGACTTCCGGCCAGCTCCAACTATGCTGCTGTTTAGTGTTCATAGCTTCGGTTCCCCAAATAAAGCTTTTAGAGGGGTCTCACACTTAGATAACGTCGAGAAAGAATGTTCAACCGCTGAGTGCCTTGGAAATCTTGAAAAATACTCTCGAAAGATAAGTTTCCGTATTTCCATTTGTAACGCAGGAGTTTCAGAAATTACCTAATGTAAAAGCGCATCCTTTGAGTGTGTATTCTAAGGAATCGGGCGCGAGCGGGTTGTATGTCGGCGGGGGGGGAGGGGGGGGTGAAGGGAGACAGTGACTGTCCGGAGGCAAGGTCGTTTGTCGTCCCGGTGAATGGTGATAGTCGGAGCTTCCTTTCGTCGAGCCAGTCTGTCGCAGTGTTGCTACGCTGCAATTGCGAGATCCTGGGAGAGAAAGATCCATTGGATTCTGTGCTGCCATTTTTCGGATCCCACTTTTAGCCATCGTACAGTGCTTTGAGAAAATGGAGCCAAAATCGCTTTTTGCAGCTTTTCTCGGCAAATCATTTCCTTTTAAGGAAAGGAAGAGATAGCCTTTTTGAATCTTTAACTGATTCAAGGGTCGATTAGAACCAGCCACAGGCATCGCATGTTATATACGCTGCTCTGAAAGTCAACATAGTTTTTTTGCTAAATTTGTTTAATAAATGCAAAAAACTACATAGTTTATAGGAACGTCGGCATTTGAGAGCACAATCTAGGAAGATTCCATATGGAATCTTCAAGCTGCTGTAGAGCTAAATCAGCTGAATGGTCTTCTAGATCTGCTAGTCCGGAAACGCAATCAGCGCTCAATTCTTGCAAACTAGTTTGTGCTTCTGCTTCTGAATTGAATGAAGTGAATTTTTGTTCAAATGAATCTTTCATGTTAAAAATAACATGTTTAACGACTTAAAAAAAACAAAAAAAAACGTACTTTTTAAAAATTACAGAAGCCTCTTTTAGCGCCTTATGATGAGTTCCCCTTTCCCCGTGACAATCAGAACTTTTCCTCCTGCTAAGTTGAAACTCCTCATGTACACCCTGATTTGCAAGGAAATCTGGCATCTCTGGTTCTGGGCCTCAGGCCCTTGGCCCTCACCTTTTTTATAAAGACAAGTGAAGAGTCTGAGTAGACAAATAGCGGCATCGTTTTTATTCCATTATTTCCCTTTTTCCGTTCCTTTTGTTCCGTATATATTCTTATTCTCCTCCTCTCGTTCCTTCTTCTTCCTTTTTTTTCTTTTCTTTCTTTTTCTTTGAAAGATGCAGAGAGCACCGCTTAAATCACTTTATCTGAATTTACATCTTCTTTTCTGTTTTCACGCATTACAGCGAGACTTTCAGCGGCCTTGGGTCTTAGGTCTTAGCCTAGGCTCAGGGCTCACACTTTGAAAGCTGCGCCGCTTTGGGAGCTTCCTACTTGAATATTCAATACTCACCGAAAAAGCTTCATTGCCACTAACACAAGCAATGGAAGAGTATTACGAAGAACTATGTCTTCGCAGAGGGGAAGAGAAGTTGATCAGAAATGGGGTTCTTGCAAACTTTTGCCGCTGGTGATTCAAGAGTTGATTCTTGCATTAAAACCTGTAAAAATGACGATGAGTACCCTAAAAAATCACGAAATTCACTCTCAGGCACTGGCGTACGCAGGGATTAGTCTCTCTCGCTTTTTTCCCGTTTGAGTGGATGTACTAGAAAAGGAAAGAAATAGGTGCTGAAGTCTCGTTCGAGCCCCTGTTTCCGTCCTTTTCTTACACACGTGTTCAAATGGGGGAAAGAGAGCGGAAGACAAATTCCTGTGTACGCTACTGCTCTCAGGATCAGGTTTAATGGCGGAGCTATGCAGGTATCAAGGGACACGTGCTCGGTTTGTTTGCCTTATATTTGTTATAACCTTAAAAAGTAAGTTGTGACAAATTCAATTGAAATTGGTTTTAAAACGAAAGTGCAAGTGTTTGAGAGTGGCTAGACCCAGAAATTGATGTATAACAACTGTTTCTGTTGAAAGGATTTGCAGGATAAATAAACTGACACATATGTATACAGAGACAATCCAAATTTTCTCACCTGATGGATAGTTCTTTTAAAATTCTGTGTCCAGAAAGCCACTCTAAAACACTTGCACTTTCATTAAAAACCAATTTCCACTGGATTAATTACAATTCTTGGTTTTAGGTTAAAAAATAAGAGGCAAAAAAACCAGAATCTAATCGCCCATGCTATCACACATTGGGATAGGACTTAAAATAATACATGTATCAGCCTCCCTTATGTCTCTATTGTTATACCTCGTTGCACTTCATACCAGAGCTTCCGCTTTGCGTATAATTAATGGCGTTTTTTAATTCACCGATGATTCCACCAATTGAGAACAGATAACACATTTCAGTTCAGTGTATGACTGTAATGCACGAAAATACTCGCAAATGTAATCTTTTCTCAACCGATGGAGTCGTCTATGACTTTAAAAAAACTTGTGCGGATATTTTAATAATTCAACGGCGATTGCACCGATTGAGAAAAGATTACAAATCAGAATATTATCGTGCATTGCAGTCATACACTGAACTGCACTATTTAATCTTTTCTCAACTTGTGAAATCATCGGAACATTGAAAAATACCATTGATTATACGCAAAACGGTTGTATGAAGTTCATACAACCGATTAATTTTTTCCTCGATCGGTCGACCCGCCCCCATCATCTAAAACAAACCCAGCACTCTTCCCGTATAGCACCCTTGTCGTTTTGACGCACTGAACGCAAACGAGGTCCTGACTTCTCATACACACGTCTGTTCCTTTCGTATATCACTTTCATCCTTCGCAGACTCGCCGTCCGCACTCAACTTCGGGGAAGTGCGATACACCTTTTTAATGAGGGATGTTCGAGACTGCCTTTGCCTCCCCGCCGAACCAACAGCGAAGCGCTTGCCTGAACAAGAAGGGAATTGAAAGGAGGGGGATTGCTTTGAATTCAATTAGGAGAAGGTGAGTGCTCCAGTTTTACCTGTCGTTCGGCGCCTCACCGCTCCAGCTCCCGCCCGGCCTACAGGATAACGCACGCCTCTTGTGAAGGAGATTCAAATTAGTCTTGATTGATAAGGAGAGAACCAAGTTTATTCGTTTAATCCAATGCGCGCTTACTTCTCGTGCGGGGGGGGGGGGGGGGGGGAGGGGGAAAGGGGGTTGAGAGCGGGAAACCTCAGTATTTTTTCAAAGTCACGGTAGTAATACGAGTAAAAGGAGCATTCAAATAACAAAAAATAAAACATAAAAAAAAACATCATTTGTAGGAGCAGTGACACGCATTTAACTGAGTGACGCGGAGAGCGGCGTAGCCAAACCGCAACCTTTCTATACAACAACTATACAAGTTTATGGGTGCGTCCTAGTCAAGGCTGCCGTTTCGCGTATAATCAATGACATTTTTTAATTCACCGATGATTCCACCGATTGAGAAAAGATTACACAGCTTAGTGTGACAATCATGCATAAAAATGCTCACATCTGTAATCTTTTCTCAACCTGCGGAATCGTCGATGAATTCAAAAAACTTGCGGATATTTTAATTAAATAACAGAGTTTTTACCGATTGAGAAAGATTACAGATGCGAGTATTTTTGTGCATTACTGTCATACTCATACACTAAACTGAACTGTGTAATCTTTTCTCAGCCGGTGGAATCATCGGTGCATTGAAAAATACAATTGATTATCCGCAAAACGGCAGCCCAGGTCCTTGTGTTCATCGGACTGCGCGAGGTACTGGCAAAACTGAGATTTCATTTTAGAATGGATGGCAAGTTTTAAAATTTATCGACTGATCAACTGTTTCTACGCCGTTTCTCGCAAAATTAAAGGAAGATTTAGCCAAACATTTGCTTCCTGCTGTGAGGTGATGATAATTTTTTTGCTTTTGAATTGCTAAAATGGCGACAATTTCAACCAAAACATCCTAACCAATTACTAATTGTGATATTCATCCTCATATTTATTTCCTCCACTATACATGCGTATTCGTGAAAAATTTAAAGTTACTTCCAGAATTTGAGCCTGATTCCTATATGGACTGTGTCAGACATCAGGTGTCTAACCGACCAAAGTGACCAAGGCCGGACATCTTATTGGCTTGATTTACAGCTGTGGCCGCAGCCGCAGTTTGTGACCAATCAGAACTACTAGAGGAGGCCAAAACTATTTCACAAAGATTGATTGACTGTGATTAGAAAAAAAAAAAATGGGGGAGGGGGCGAATTGCTCAATATTGCAGCAATGTGAGCGGCTTGTTGTTTATATCACAACACGCATCTCGATTGAAAATGGAATTGAAAAAGAAAGAAAAAAAAAGAAAAAATCGCTGAGTCAGGTAAGCGGCCGCATCAATGAAAAGTAAATTAATTTCTTCGTAAATTAATTTCTCGGTTACTCGCCCTCCCTTATGAAAAAAAAAGCTGACTCCAACGGGGGTCTCGTCACTAGTGGATCCATAAGATATTATCCTTCTCTCTCTTTTCCCATTTGAACGCATGTGTTAGAAGAAAAACATATGAGAGGGGGCGAAAATCACGAGACTGTCCCCTGATCTATCCTTTTCTAACACACACGTTCTTATGGTAAAAGAGAGAGAAGGGTAAATTCCTGAATCCGCCAAAGGGTCTCGTTTCTATACATATAAAGGCCTATCCAGGAATTCGACCGTCTTCTTCTCTTGGCCCATTCGAGTGCATGTCTTAGAATATAGGATTCAGAAGTAAGGGCTAAGGTCACGTGATAGCCCCTCTGTTCATCCTTTTTCAACGCACTGTTTTTAAAAGAGCAGAGAGAGAGAGAGAGAGAGAGAGAGGAGAGACGAGAGAGAGAGAGAGAGAGAGAGAGAGAGAGAGAGAGAGGGGGAGAAATAGGGGAGAGGAGAGAGAGAGAGAGAGAGGGAGAGAGAGAGAGAGAGAGAGAGAGAGAGGTTTCATAAATTATTTCGAGGAGAAACAAGAATACAGTCACTTTCAACACCTTCACAAAAGCAAATTACTTCTTGAGTAAACTCGAGAATCCTAGTTTGAATAATTTAAGAGGGATATATCCATCAGGTCTGGAGACGAGAGGAAAAATTGATGTCGGTGTAAGTATAAGTGCGTATGAGAATGAAAAATGTTTCTCTGTGAAGCGAATGCATTTTTCAGTATAAGAGGAGAAAGCATTTGAGCCATTCCAGTAGAAGAGAACCTAAATTGAAAAGATCGGAAGTGGTCTAAGAGAGGATATTTTTTTCGTCAGACAGTGACACAAAACAGAAATATGCAAACTTTTCTCACCTGGATGATTGTATTAGAATTCTGTTACAGAGAGCCACTCTTAAACACTTGCACTTTTGTTTAAAATCACTTTCCCTGGATTAGTTACAATTTTTAATTTAAGGTTAAAAAATGTGAGGCAAACAAACCAGAGTCAGATCGCCAATGCTGTCACATTTTGAAATAGGACTTATAACTGTCACAAGCCCTATCTAGTATCTATATGTATTAGCCTCTCTATCGCTACAGCTCGTTGGCTTTAATAGTCCTCCAGATACAAGCCTTAAAAAATCCTCAAAATAAATCCGAGTAGCCCTAGACACACGCCTCAAAACTTAAAAATCCTTGAAAATATGCCTAAACAGTTCTCAAAAATACACCCATATTTTAGGTGAGGCTATATAAAAGATTAAACAGCAAACTGCTCAGTGTTCAAACTTAAGAGAATAATCAGGGCCTCACCACTGTCATCAATAGGCAAAGACAATTTTACAAACATTCAAAGTATCCAAAATCCAATGTTTCCAAAGATTAAAAATCCTTGACAATATGCCTAAACAGTTCTCAAAAATACACCCATATTTTAGGTAAGGCTATAAAAGGGGGAGACAGTAGACTGCTCAGTGTTCAAACTTTAGAGCCTTTAACAATCAGGGTCCCGCACCAGTGGCGGATCCACGGGGGGGGGGGGGCACGTGCCCCCAGAAGCCTCAAATTTTGCCTTTTTTCAATAGAAAATGCTTCCACCGACGCTTCAAATTTCAAAATTTTACAGGCGTGCCCCCCCCCCCAGAAAAATTTTCTGGATCCGCCACTGCCCCGCACCACTGTCATCAATAGGCAAAGACAAACTTACATACATTCAAAGTCAGAACAAAAGCCAGCTCGTCCTGCAGGATATTATTTAGACTTCTTTTTAAAACGGTATCCGTTCAAAAATCCATTAATTAAAACGCAGCCGGTGAATTAGCTTCGTTAAACTCAAGGGCTCGTTTTCGTGCCTCTTTTATATTAAACTGCGCTAGGAAAAGGTTACCTTGTTTGATAGCTTGCACTCCAGAAAAGGTGACGTCATCAATTATTTTTTATTAAAATCCACTTTAAAAGCGGAACGCTTTGCAGTTGTAGGTTTAACTGATCTTTTCAAGTAATAATTAATAAATTAACGCTTCGGTAGGTAGAATAATTATCATTTCGCAGTTATAGCTGTCAATTTAGCATGCGTATGTCTCTTTCTGTTTCCGTTCCATATTCTAGTTTTGCTTCTCACATCTCTACGTTCAGACTTTCATTCGATGCAGCCTTCAAAGCACAAAACTCACGAGAACTTATCCTAATAAAAACAGATGCGTTACATAGCAGGACGTTGTCATTCTCTCTCTTTCGCCCATTTGATTACATGTGTTCGAAGAGGACAGAAACAGGGGCAGAAATCTCGAGAGATAGATCTCCCTCAGATGCGGATCCAAGGGAGGGGGGTAGAGGGGGCTTAAGTCCCATCCCCCTTGAGCTAAATTTTTACACTGTCTATACGAGGGGATTTTCGAGGCAATTTTGGGCGTTTTGTTAAAAAAAAAGTACGCATTAGCCCCCCTCCCCCCCGGGAACCTTAGCCCCTCCCTTGAAAGATTTCTAGATCCGCCACTGCCCTCCCTCCATCCTTTTCTAACACATGTGATCAAATGGGCAAAGGGAGAGACAGACAAATTCCTGGCTACGGCTACGACTGTATAATGTATACATTGGTGATAAGCGGGATATTCAAAACTGACCAATCAAATGCCGATTTCCCGTTTATAATAAAAATCATCTAAACCAATCAAATTACTGGATTTTAAATTTCCCGCTCGTCACTAAAGCAGTCTTGCACTGCTTCTCCTTTCTCATAAAGAAAACAAGGAGAAAACGACATACATGGCAACATGGTATTTAGTCCTTTGGTGAGTACCTTCACGATAATTACACTCGTAACTCGCGATGGGTTGCCTCGGGGAGAGGAGGGGGGCTGAGACACGATGGATGGACGTAGACGGAGCTTAGACGAAGTCACCGGAACACAGGGCACAGACGAGGGAGGGGGGAGGGAGGGGAGTAGGAGGGAGAGAGGGAGGGCGATTAAAAAGCGACCTCTGAATAAATCAGCGACTCATTCACTCATTGAATTCGCATCGCGAGAGATGTAAATCAGTTTTGAAATCAGGTCTCGCGAATCGCTGCTGGGACGCTGGACTCCGAAGCTTTAATTAGCCAGCGACCAATCGCGAGAAACAAAAATTATAGCGGGCGGGGCGCGGCGCGGCTAACGTCTTTACAAAGTCCAAGTAAGGACTGCGGAGAGGAGAGCGCGGGGCTGCGTTTCGCGGATTTCAAGACGAGTTTTTTAATGCATCGATGATTTCCATCGGTTGACCATACCACTGCATGCTCTAACGTTATTGAATCATGGTTTTTTTGTTTTGTTTAGTCCCCCCTTTTCTTTTTTCTAAAATACCAAGCAATGTTCGAAGCCTAACTGAGATTGCAATTCCTGCCTCGCGACAAAACTTTTAAGAACATTGAGATCCAAAATAGTGTAACCTGAAGTCTGCAGAGAGAGAGATAGGAAGAGAGGGAGGAAGAGGGATAGGAAGAGAGAAAGAGAGAGAGGTGAGAGAGAAAGAGAGAGAGAGGGGGGTGTGAAAGAGGGAGGGGGTACGGGAGGGAAAAGAGTAATGGGAAGAAGGTAGGTGATAAATGAGGAATAATGTCGCCGGGTCGCGTGTAATTAGATGGGGGACGAGCATTTAATTTCACGGAATTCGGGTAAGGAGAGAGGCGCGTAAATTCCGGATTCCAAGCCTTCCCGTTCCGCATTCTGCGTTCCGCCGCTTTGCAGTGGAGCCACGGTGAGATTCTGATCGCAGCGTGAGGATTATTACTGCCAACTCCATCAGCAAATGAAAATAAAGTTACCGAAATTATGAGAAAACACCGAAGAAACCGCAGATTATTGAAAGCTAAAAAATTTGCGCATGGTGTGTAATTTAAACAAAAAATCCGAACACTACTTTAAAATTGTCATAATTTTCAATTTTATACACAGAGAATTTAATACCTGGAATTGTTGTTATTTTAGCTGGAATTACTGTTTTTTTACAGGAATTCCTGTTACTTGACCGAATGCCTATAGAAGTAACAAGAATTCTTGTTAAAATAACAGAAATTCCGGTATACGTAAGTATTAAACAGACGTCTGGTTTGGCAACAGGAAATTGTTTCTCAGTGCACATTGAGAAAATCGTTCTGGCGGAAACATGATATTTTCGAACGGAAATTCTGATCGAAAAAGCTAGAATATTTCCACGTCATAAATTCTGCCTGAAATCACCAGGAATTAATTTTTTAAATCGCAAGAAATTCTAGCGGATAGTTTTTCATGGTAATGCAAATGATAAGAATTTCTCATCATTAAAAAAAAAAAAAACAAAAAAAAAAACAAAAAACAAAATCTGGCGATTTCAAGAAGCATTTTTGGCACGGAAATATTCTTGTTTTTGTGACCAGAATTTCTATTCAGGTATACCATTGATTCTTTTCGGGGACTTTTTAATCATGCGCACTAGCGACATTAGAGGCTTCAGGAATCTGTCCTTCTATCTCGTCTCCCATTAGAACGCGTGTGTGTTAGAAAAGGACAGATTAGGGGAAGTCACGTGATTTTCACCCCTCTTCTTTATTCTCTAACACATACGTTCAAATG
>VMOF01000388.1:57455643-57667215 GCA_011764245.1 Trialeurodes vaporariorum | reverse complement strand
TGGAAGAAAGAGTGAAGAAGAGAGGAAGAGAGGAGCGCGGGGAAACCCTCTGAGGCAACGTTACCGCGCTACCTTGGAAGACTTAAAGTCAGTCTTGACTCTTGATTTTGACCCTTGTAAAACGGATTTGGCCCTTTATGAGTCTTCGGACCTTCGTTTTCCCGTGACCTATAATTCTTTTGCACCCTCTCTCTCCCACTCACTGAAACATTCTCTGTCGGAATTTCTATAAAAAACCTCCTTTCAACCGCTTAATGAACCATGAAGAAATCTCCTGACCGATGGAGCCAACGGCGAGGGGCAAAGAGGGTATCTGATGAGGAATTTCCCCCCCCTCCTGCCTTGAAATTTTCGACAAAATTGGCTGTAGCGGCGCTCCCCGTGAATTTTTCAAAATTTTGGTTTTTTTCTCAAAAAGGGGCGGTGGTCAGGAATGTCTACCCCAAATTTCAAGTTTCTAGCTCATCTGGATATGGTCGAAAAAAGTAGGTACGGACGCTACCACACCGATTTTATATATATGGATTTTTTATTTTTTATTTTTTATTTTTTCCTTTTTTTCTTTTTTTCTTTTTTCCTCGTTTCCTTGTTTCCTTGTTTCCTTGTTTCCTTGTTTCCTTCTTTTCTTTTTTTTCCCAATGAAAATGTTCAGTCGAGTGGCACACGATTTTTAAAATTGAAAGAAGCAAAAATCTTCGTGGGACTCTTTAAGGCCTCGCTGAATTCGCGTGGATAGAGTGCGCCCTGAACAAACGGGCGCACGGTGGTTTGAGATCTTTAAAAACTGGTAAAAAAATCAGAAAATAAATTTATCATAAATTTATCATTTATAAACTTTCAAGACAAACTTTAATTACAGAAACCACTAGTTGCAAGTAATTCAAACCTAGAGAAGTCACTGAAAAGTTTTAAATTCAACTAAAACGGTCGAAAACAATGATTTTTAATTTTTTTCCACTGATTTTGGCCATTTTATTTTATCTCAGACCATTGTGGGACGGACGGACGGACGATTTGAGTGCAATTTAAGATGAGCTATGAATGAATCGAATGAGCGATAAAAGGACGGTAAGGTGCACTTTCACCGCTGCGCGTTGCTGATGCATGCTGGTCGCGCGCTTTTTAGAGCCTCGCTGTTCAAAAGCCTGTTTTGAATACGATCCCTAATCGAGACGGAACTGAAATATTCGTGCTTGAAGGTAGTAAGTTGGTGAGCACAAAAGGCAATCAAATCAATATGGGATGCGATGAAGGAATTGTATTTTGGCGGCGACCCCTATGTGCTCATGGAAAGGGACATTGTTGCAATATTGACCACAGTAAAAATATCGGCTATTTGATTTCCCGGAGGATCCCGGTGGGCACTATTGTAAAAATGACCCTCGATGCCTTGAATTAAGCCCTTAAGTAAATCCTTGAGAAGCTAAGGTCTTTGACCAATGTACGGTGCCAATGCGGATCTGTATGGACATTCGCGTTGATATCCATACAGATCTAAACGATTTTCATTCAAATCCATACTCTGTAAAGGGAATCGATTATGGAACTCTATGGACCATTTTGTACAGGGGGGGTTTTCACAACGTACAGGCTTGGAAAAATATTCTCAGGCCCAAAAGTTCAATTTCGCCAAAAGGGTAGATAGTTAGATACTGCTCCGTCACGGCAAGTATGGAGCCCAGTTACCCCACTTTCATGCACTTCGTGGGATAACTGGGTACCCCTCAATTCTATTCAAATATCTTTAAATTGCACGAGAGTTCTTAATAAATCCAACACTACAAGAGAAAATAGCAAAGCCCAGTTACCCCACTTTCATAATCTTCGTGGGATAACTGGGTACCCCTCAATTCTATCCAAACATTCTGAAATCGCATGAGAGTTCTTAATATATCCAACACTACGAGAGAAAATAGCAAAATTGAACCTGGAATTTATTTGGAATGAGAAATTTCAAATTCAAGGCACTCGGTCAGACGTTGTTGGGCGAAAAACGGACGAAAATTTTGAGCCCCTACCATAATTCTTAAATTCAGAAAAGTTGTTTTTGGAGGATTTGTTATAGTTGGTCCACAAGGTATCGTCAAGATGAAGCAGTGCCCATTGTTAAAACTCAAAAACCACTATTAATATAGGAACGCAGGAGGTACAGCTCAATTACCCTACCACCCAGTAACCCTTACCCTACCTCACCGTAACCCTTTGCAGACCAGATTAAATCAAAATAACGCAATTATTCCGTTTACGCAAGAAAGGAAGTTAACTGTTCGTACTCGGGGGAGTTGGAATTGCCTAAACGATCAATTGAAGGCACATCACCAAACCTTATCTTGTGAGTATCTACATCGAGAATTGCGTTTATTTGGAACTATGATACTAGAACAATGTGAAATAAACTAAAAGACAAAAGCTAGTATACTCGGGCTTAGCCTATAAGGGGTTAACCCATTCTATCTTCGTGTTCCATGTATACACATAAAAGAATTAACCGAATGGTAATCTGGCAACATAGGGAGCAGGGACTTCACATATGCAATGTAGGCAGAGGTACCGCGACCGTTTTATCATTTCATACGGTGACTGGAAATCATTTTCATTTGAGCGGCCGATATTTTCAGAGCTTTCAACTGCTCTGCATTCGGTCTCTCGTAGCACTTACAGCACAGAGAGCGCCCGCACCCGATCAGATAGGCAACTTACGAGTGCATTGTTCTCTTCACACCAGAGCCCGTAACTCTTTGACGAGGCCGGCCGCGGCAAGCAACGAACGACGATAAATGCAGGGGCAGGGCCCACTCTATCAACCCCCCCCCCCACCACACCACAACCCCCCTTTTTAGCATTACCACTAGCTTTGCTTCCAGTGCATTCGCAGATCACCTTTTGGGCAAGTTATGTAAGCTGATAGCTCTGCGGCTTTTAGTTTTACCGCGATCTTTGCCTCCAGGTTGTTGAATTAAGTAATTTGCAGTTCAGAGTGATTACATGATTTCCATCCAGGGCTGCCGTTTTGCGTATAATCAATGCTATTTTTCAATTCACCGATGATTTCACCGGTTGCGAAAAGATTACACAGTTCAGTTCAGTGCATGACTGTAATAAACTAAAATACTCGCATCTGTAATCTTTTCTCAACCGGTGGAGTTGTCGATGACTTTAAAAAACTTGCGGATATTTTAATTAATTAACGGAGTTTCCAGCGATTAAGGAAAGATTACAAATCAGAGTGTTTTCGTGCATTACAGTCATACACTGAACTGAACTCTGTGTAATCTTTTCTGAACCAGTGGAATCATCGGTGAATAGAAAAATAGCATTGATTATACGCAAAACGGCAGCCCTGTTTCCATCAGTGGCGTAGTGAAGGGGATCTAGAGGATCCCTGCACCGCCCTCCCGCCCGTGCTGCCATTCATGTGGTCTCATTTTAAGTACACTAAGACCATAAATTTGCTGCTTATAATGTGAAAATTTCAAAAAAAAAAAAAAAAAAAAAAAAACATTTGTTTAGGAGACTTTCTTTTGGCGTTGATAGTACATATACGTCAAACATCCATAAATTATACTTGACAAAACATTTTTGCAGCATCTTGAAACAGAACCGAGGTGTATTTTGAACATGTTTCTTTATTGCCTCCATTCAATCTTTCAAACGAGCCCGGCTTCTAAAGAACCTTTTTTTTACACTCTATTGTTCAAGGTATATACAGACGACGAACGTGCTTCGTTTAGAGAGTTGAAATTTTTTTTGGGAGGATGGAAAAATTCTTGACTCATACTCTCGAAAAGAACGGTATTCAATTGATTTCAAAATCTTCCTCCGAAATTTTGAACATTAGTTCTGGAAGTCTTCGGTGACGAGTGACAAGTTGGACCAGAATGCGGTAACAGCAATATTATACAGGGTGTTTAATCAAAAAGTACCACTGTGATTTTTCTAAGTAACGCATCCAAAGTGACAAATCAGACAGAACTACGGTGATACTTAGCGGTATAATATAGTTATACAGGGTGTCAAACAACAGCGTTTTTTTTGTTTTTTTTTTTTAGAAATGGTTAAAGCTATTTTCGAAAAACAGTCAATGAACAGTCAGGAAATGGGTGCATGATGGCGGAACAAATTCCCATCAATGGTTTTTTGAGCTTAATCGTTATGTCTTGGTGTCAGTAATGACCACCTGAAATTCCCCTTGCATATAGGTGCTGTGCTAAACTCGGGGGGGGGGGGGGGAGGCACCAAAATCGATTTTTTTCGATAAGTATCGAAAAATATGCAAGACATTTTACGATTATTTTTCAGTATTTTTTCATATTTTACGCTCTGACGATGTCCAAGCTCTTGAAAACACAAAGTGCCTATCTTGTTGAAAACTACCTCAGGAACCAAAAAAAAAAAAAGTACAAATTTTTCCGATATCTTGCATCGCTCATCGTCAGAACCTATGCGAGGGGATTTTTAGGTGGTCATTACTCACACCAAGAAGAAGCGATTGAGCCCAAAAAGCTTTGATTGGAATTTGTTCAGCCATTTGCTGGAACATGCAAAGAGCTATAGCGATAGAGAGGATTTGTGGGGCGTTATGTTGAGGCAGCACCAGTGGCGTCGCGTGCCATCTGGCAACAATGCAACTGCTCCATTTAAACTCATTAAACATATCGAATTTTCCTTGTGCACTGTACACCCCCTGGATTCGATCTTTTACATGAGTTTAAATGGATAGAATACATTGTTGCCAAATTGCACGCGACGCCACTGGGCAGCACGGAGGCAGCCATGATCGAAACTCTTACGGACGTTTTTCACACAGGCTCAGTTTGTTTGCCTCACTTTTTTAACCTTTAAAAAAAAAAAAAAAAAAAAAAAAAAAAAAATGGTGACAAATACATTTGAAATTGGTTATAAATGAAAGTGCAGGTGTTTTAGAGTGGTATCCGATCACAGAAATCGAAATAACTGTATCTATTGGAAGGATTTGCACGAAAAGAAACTGACACAAAACAGAAATATGCACAATTTTCTCACCTGGATAGTTGTATGCACTTTCGTTTAAAATCACTTTCCTCTGGATTAGTTACAATTTTCAATTTAAGGTTATGAAAAGGTTCAAAATGTTCCAAACGCCCTGTATCTGTAAAACCGCTTTTCGGGTCCAATTGCGTTGAAACGGCGCTGTCAATCACCTTCTTCGTCATGTAACATCCTCTTCTGCTCTTCTCTATACCTCTTGTCTCGAATTGTAAATTAAAAATGCCAGTCTCAGAAATCCGCGAATCTTGAAAGAGGAAGGGAAAGGGATAACAAGACATCGTTAACGCTAATACTTGACTGATTGGAATATAAATTAGGGTCAAGTCTTTTGTTACGGGTGGCATGTGTCTTGAAAACTAAAGACCGAGGAGGAAAAAAAAGAGAAAAGTAAACAAACAAATTGGACCACACGTGAAGTTTCAAATACCGACGCATCAACACTCAACAGGTTTCTCGGGGTCGCATTACAGCAATAATCCGAGAAAACAGGTAGCAGTTTCACGCGCGAAAAGACTAAACAGTCGATTTAAACAATGAATTCACGAGGTAGTGGCAGCAGTGACCAAAATAGGACTAAAAGCAAAAAAGAAGAAAAAAAAAAAAACAGGAAAACAATGAATCGCGTCTTTAAATTAGGTCGAGATAAATCTAGATGTTTCGGATACCACGGAGGACACAAACTTGCTCATCTAATGATTAAGGTTGGGTGAATAGTTAGTAAAAGCCAAATGGGATGAGACCCAGAGAGGCGAGTTTTTTACTAAACGCTTGTTTATTAGTACAGAGCGGCGCGGCGGGGTAGTGGAGGACCAAAAAGAGACAAACAAAACATTGAGAGCCGCGCCGGACCGGACCTCCACGGACTTTATCTGGACCCTTGCATTACATTGATCAGAGGCGGATCCCAGAATTTCTCTCTCTCCCCCCTTCTCTCTCTCTCTCTCTCTTTCTCTCTCTGTCCCCCCCCCCTCTCTCTCTCTCTCTCTCTCTCTTTCTATGTCTGTCTCTCTCTCCCTCCCTCCCCTCCCATTTAAAAACTCACGTGTTAGAAAAGGACACAGATAGGAGCAACCGGCACAAGATGTCACCGTCCTATATCCTTTCCTTGCGCATGGGTGCAAATGGGTTGAGAGAGAGTGAGAGAGTGAGTGAGAGGGGGGGGGGAGGGAAAATATGGGGGTGAGTGGGAAGAGAGAGGGGGAGGCCAGGGAGGAGGAGGAGGAGGAGAGAGAGAGAGAGAGAGAGAGAGAGAGAGAGAGAGGAGAGAGAGAGAGAGGAGAGAGAGAGAGAGAGGAGAGAGAGAGTGAGAGAGAAATTATTCCGGGATCCGCCTTTGATGATGCTCGTTATTCCTACTTTCTAGCATCGCTTGTGCAGTGGCATAACCAAGAAATTTGTCTTTCTCTCACTTTGACCATTATTGAAAGGCACGAGTTAAAAAGGACAGATCAAGATAGTGGTCAAAGTCAAAGTTACGTGGGGGCTCTTCTCCCCCCCCCCCTCATGCTATACTTTTCTAACACATGAGTTCAAAAGAGTGAAGCGAAAGAAAGACAAATTCCTGAACACACCACCGACCGCTTGATGAGCATGTAGCGTCCAGTTCATCTTCCAGACTCCCGAAAACTGGTCGTGATGCGCTCAGTTTCTCAAATCTTCAATCTCCATTCTCAAACAGAACCTTTCTTCTTCCTTTGTTCACCTTCAGATCGAGAGGGTGGGACCGCTCGCGCTGACCGGGTCTTTAGAGGGGGAGAATCTCAAAAGCCAAATTAATGTCGGACGTCGAGGATTCGTCACGCAATTTTTCGGCTTTTGTCGAAATCATCACGCCTCCTGCTATTGTTATGTCGTTCCTTTATTCACTCACACACACACCCACACCATCTCTTGTCTCCTTTTTCCTTTCTCTCTTTATTTTGAAGTGACTCAATACCTTTAAACTACTTTCTTTTCCTTTCACGCGTGTTTAGGGTAGGGTTTACCAATGTCTTTGTTTTAAAGGATGCGTCGCGTCGCGTCGTCTATCTAGCTAACTATTCACTGCCTACGCTTTTCCTCTTCCTCAACAAGCAATGTAAAGGATGTGTTTTTTCTCTTCCTTAACAAGAAATGTAAAGGATGCGTTTTTTTTTTCTCTTCCTTAAAAAATAAGAACAAAGAAAATGTGTCACGTGGCTGGACTGCCGCCTCACCTCCTCACCTCGCCCTTTGCGTCCACAGCGCTATGTATGCATACATCCCAAGTTTCGTTTTACCTTTAAAAAGCCTCACAAATCAGAATGATGAAAAATCATCCGATTTGTTTGAAAATTGGAATGGTACTACCCAAGAGTTACCATGGATATCTACAAGAATTTGGTTGCATTTGTTACATCAAAACATATCAACAAACGTGCAGAAGACTTTAAATTACTCTAATAAGTACAATATGCAGTCTAGAGTCCCTTAATAGAAACTTTAAGTATACAGGAAGGACGTGGACCACGGACCACATGACGCATAGCATTTGAGAGGAGTCGACCGCATGAATGAATTCGAAGATTAACTTCGACGGCGGACACTTGGACAGGCGCACTGAAAAAAAAATCGAAAGTCAGAATACCAGATTCTTCTCATATTACCAGAAGCACAACGATAAGTGAACGACCGAAAGTCTAGTCCGTTGACCAGAAAATTCTGGTATTAATACCAGAATAAGGTCATAGAAGTAGAATTTCAAAAAAAAATTCAAGAACTATCGAACAAACACTAGAATTCTGGTTCCTTACATAGGTTCACATATTGCCATGCTTCTGGTAATTTTTTTTTTTTTTTTTTTCAGTGCGGCTTTGCAAGCGCGTCATTTCGGTCCGATCTCATACGTTCCTCATCTACTCTTATGTACCCTCACCGAATCCATTGTGTGGAGTCAATGTCTTCGACTCTTTTTTGCTCCGTGAAAGCCTATAATACTAGCAACCAATCCAATTAGAACTCGTTGAGCTTGTGTCCGTACTTTCTATGAAGATAGTTTCTATCAAGGGACTCTCTAGTACAGTCTCGCCTCAGTGGATGGCGTAGCGTGCAATTTGGCAACGTTGCACTGTGTCCATTTAAACCCATGTAAAAGGTCGAATGCGAAGGTGTTCACCGAACACCCAATAGTTTGATATTTTTCGTTGGTTCGAATGGACGAGCTGTAACGTTGCCAAATTGCACGATACGCCACTGTTGCACCTGCAATCCTGCACATTTGCATATTCTCAACTCAAAAAAAAAAAAAAAAAAAAAAAAAAAAAAAAAAAAAAAAACCCACATATTCCTACAATAATAATCAAACTTGTTCATTTTTATACTTTAGCATACTCACTGTGTCATCATGCATTCCTTGACCAGAAATGATAAAAAAGCACGAGACAGCGAAGAAATTAGGTTGTGATTAGCAAAACTTACCTGAAACATAACAAAAAGAAAACAAATATGTAAATCAAAAGGCAAATAAATTATCACATAATATGATGTCCTTACTTTACTATAACATCACGAATCAGAAGTCATTTATTATTTTAAGGACAACGCACTTTTCACGCAAACGATCGCAAAAATACTGTAAAAAATACCATAGGCGGCGCGTATAAGGGGCTATTGGGGCTATAGCCCCCACTTTTTTTGGGAACGAGGGGCTAAAAAAAATTTTGAACGAGAGAAAAAAAGGAAAAAGAAAGAAAAAGAGAAAAAGCGCTTCTATTGTAATTTTAAATTACAATAGAAGCGCATTCATAATAAAAATAAAAATTGTCTTTCTCTCAAAATTGCAATTTTCCCGACCTGCACCCTAATGACTAATGAACATGCTTATTTCCTTCTTTACTCATACGAACGAGTGAGTTAGGAAATTACATAAAAACGGGTTGTCAAGTGTCACGTGCCTTAACCCTTTCGCTCACAGTTCCAATAAAAGGGGCGACATTTTAAATGAGAAAGGTTCAATTTAATGGTATATTAGGTTTTAGATTACATTGACTCTTTTTTCATAATTCGTGTGCGAAAGGGTTCAGCCGTTAAGCTCCTATAACACTATAACTTACACCCTCTTCTAACGCACAGAGGCAAGTTCACACGTTCACAGCCTTTATCGAGTGAACTTTTCTAAGTTTCTGAGTGAATATACCTTTTCGATTATCATAATTTTTCGGGAAGTCTCTAATTTTGTGAAAGTCTATTCAGTGCGAAATAATTTTGTGGCAAAAAAAAGTCCATGCAATGAACTCAGCGCAGTATGCATACATTAAAACATACGTTCGCTCATGCGGGGTCATTTTTCATTTTTGGACTTTACAGGAAAGTCTCGGAGAGAAGGAAGAAAGAGAAAAACGAAGAATCGCGTGAGAACAAAGTCTGACCCTTTTTTTTCACTCTGCGATAGCGATGGCTCGTAATAGAATCATTAAAAAGGAATGGAGGGGAAGGGCGGGGAGGAGAGGGGGTGGGGGGGGGGGGGGAGGCTGTTGCTTTATTACTCTCCGACGAATAGTGTTGGGGATTTTTTCGAAATAATCGATTATTCGAATCGATTCGATTTTTAAATAAATCGATATTTCCGATTAAAATCGATCCCAAAAAATCGATTTTTCACAAAATCGATTAAAAAAATCGGAAAGCAACTCAACACTAATGAACACTCAACAGCGCGGCGAACCGGCGGGCGATTCGGGCGATTTGAGAGGAGAAATCCATTGAGAGAAGAGAAGTCAGAAGTCTCGGAAGTCTCTTCCTTTCCTCTTCGTGTAAACTTGGCTTCACTCGGCTTTCTTCCATCCGCGGCCCTCGTTCTAGTAGGTTTTGCCGTTAAAAATCGATTTTGCGATTACAAATCGATTCATACGATTAATCAACTTCACAAAATCGATTCGATTTTTCCGATTATTTTATCGAAAAAATCGATTTTCCCAAAAAATCGATTAAAAATCCCCAACACTACCGACGAACCTCATAGTTCAGTTCAGACGCCGAGCAAACACAGTCTTCGTGAATAAATTCTCTAGCAAAAACCCCCAACATGCGAGGAAACACTCTTCCTTTCACTTAAAATATTCAAGTTAACTTGGTTAGGACGAGATGTGGAGGAAAAGAGAGAGAAAGAGAGAGAGAGAGAGAGAGAGAGAGAGAGAGAGAGAGAGAGAGAGAGAGAGAGAGAGAGATGAGAAAGATGGAGGGAAAAAGAGAAGAAGGGTTCACGCTATGACGTCCATAAATCACGGATTCATAATAAATCCATAAAATTATGAAAAATGAAAACGTATTAGCGAGGGAAACACTACACAAAATCCGCCACCGCGCACAGTGTGGGATATGCCCGATCTAGCTAGAAAAAAGTCGAAAAATCAAGTTGCTTAAAATTGTTCGAAAATGGATGAATATGAAAGGTGAGGATATGCTGATCACGAATATATGTATTGTTTATACATTTTCTTCGATCCGATTAGTGTAATAACACAGCTAGAACATTGGCTTCCGCCTTAGTTTGGTTACGACATTTCCTACGATCATTTTCTTAGCCTTAGATTTGATGCTATTTTAAGTATACGTGTTACAGTTTCGGAAAAAAAGTTGATTGCATGTTGTAGAGGATGGTCTGCTGATCATTTTGCACCCTATTTTATTTACTCAATGTCCTTTCTAATGGTTTTTTCAAAGCCTCGAATGAAACGTTCTCCAACTCCTCAAGTTTACTTAAATCGTGATCTTTATTGGACAATAACTAAATTTGGCGGCGTTTGGCGGAACTTTGGTTTACACCACGTGAAAGCCCATATTTCAGAGAACAAATCCATGAAAACAGTAGCTGCCACAAGGTGCCCCCACGAAAATAATATCAATTTGAAAAGTGAGAATCGCCAGTTCAGACCACACTTTGAAGTGCTTGTGAAAGCTCGTCGCGCCACGTACTGCGCATTTTCTGTACTCGCTTACTTGTATGAATGGAAACTCACCCCCGTTCTTACCGTCTCGCTGGCTCAGTCGGTTGCGGTGCCGCCCGTTAAGGTGAAAGTTTTGCAGTTCGAATCCCGGGCAGTCAGCAATTTTTTTCTTCCTTTTTTTTTTTATTATTCCGGGCATTTTTTTAAAGGACCAATTCATTTAATGTGCACGTTTCATTAATTAGCGTTGTTGAAAACTGATCCCCTGTTTTTTAGAGGAATAATTTTTTTTTTCATTATTATTCTTTTTTATAAAATTATTTTGACAGTTTTTGGGCTTTTAGAGCACTTGACATTAGAATTCATCAAATCTGACTTCAGATTCGTGATCAGTGACCCTTTAAACTCCCTAGTAACGCTTATCGCGGAAGAAAGTCATTGGTCGGACTTTTTTCTCGCTAGATCGGTCAAATCCCACACAGTGCCGCGCGCCTTGACTGTAACAACGGAGAAACAATAACAAACACCGCAACATAACGTAACCTACCCTAACTCAACCTCGTACCTTGTACCGAGAGGTGTTTGAAAGTGAGCACTGCCTGGCCAATTTGTGCTGGACTTGGTTTGCGAGATTGAAGAAAAAAATTCTTCCAAAGGCCACTAACTACAAAATTGTGTATAAATACACGGAGAAAAATTTCTGATTGAAATTACGGAACGTAGGAAGAAATTGGGGTATAAATAAATTTCCTTTAAAATTATTAGAATTCTTATTGATCCATCGATTCTTTCTTGCCATTCTTCAGAATCATCATCAGAACGTTCCATTGAACCAATGATAATTCTGGTTGAATCAATCAGAATTCTTATTGTTTTAAAGGGAATTTCTTTTTACCCTAATTTCTTCCTATACGTTCCGTAATTTCAATCAGAAATTTTAGTATGCATCTGCGAAACTGGTATGACTCCTCTTCTGAGTTTTCCATTTCTGAGAATGGCGCGGCGTATACTAACGTCAATTTCTTTCGTTATTTTTCAATTTTGAGCTTAAAGTTCGGGAAAACTTCGGGATCGAATTGCCTGGTGCCGAGCGAAAAATTTTAGCGACCTCCGACGCATGTATCACTGACGAGTTTGGGTACAACCGAATCAGTCTTTTAAAATAGCTTTGCAGAGCAACTCGTCAACAAAATTCATCGATAATCATCAATTTTATGTCGACCTTTGAAGCAAAATGTAAAACTTTCGCGCAACATTTCTAGGTTCAAAAAGCTTTCAGTTATAAAAATTGTACTTGAAATTTCATCAATGGCCAATTCATGAGTAATTTACTTTCTGATTTTTAGCCACTATTCAAACCAGGGTGCATAAAGGATCAAATATGAAATGGGTTTAAATTGACAAAAATGCAACGTTGTCACATTGCACGGTTTGCAAATATAATCTTGGGTCGAGATAAAGTTCTTTATGAGATTGGCAACATTGAGGCAGGTCACGATACAACGATACCGCGATACCAGAGCGGTTTGGAGTCGTTGAACGGGTGATTTAATGAGGAAAAATTGTTGGAGGACATTCACGCGCTGACGCCTTCAACTTGACGCTGCCCTGGCGAAGCTCCCAACAGTCTCAACACCCAACACCCAACAAGACACCGCGATGACACCAACACCAGCGCGCCCGCCGCCGCGCCGCACAGTGGAACGAGCCAATGGGAGAGGCCGGACATAGCGGCACAACTTTAAATGCATGTACTATCGACGAATTAAAGATTGTCGCGAGAGTATCACGAGCTAAGTTTCGCCTTCAAGGTTCTGGTTCGGCCACTCTTCATACTCCTCACACCTTGCAGGTGCGAGAGGCCAGTGCGGGTGGGGTGAAAAAGCCGTAGCAGATCAGTCCCACTCTCACACCCATGACTGAAAATGTGTGAAAATCTTGCGACGATCTTTGATTCGTCGATAGTACCTTTGTTAATAAGCAACGTGGGAAATTGAAAGTGGTTTTATTGAATTTAATGTAAAATTTCCCACAAGAATTACTCTTTATAGTTTGTTTTTCGACTGTAAAAATATTCAAATTTTGCATTTTTAGTAATATAATCTATGTCCAACCACTTCCATAGACTCATTCCACTGTGCGCCGCCGAACACACACACACTCACACAAAACTGCAAGAGAAGAGAGAAACACATGAAGACAAGAATTGCGGGAGGTGAGCTGAAGGCTGAGAGAGCGCGAGTGTGCTATATATATGTGAGGGTCTTCACAATGAATCTCTTGGTCAGAGCGCAGCCCCATAGCCATAGCAAGGAATTTTTCTCTCTCTTCGCTCATTTGAACGCATGTGTTAGAAAAGGATAGATAACAGGGCAATCACGTGACCTCAGACCCTGATTCTGTCCTTCTCTAGCCCATGCAGTCAGAAGGGCGAAGAGAGAGAAAGAAAATATCCTGGCTAAGGCTGGCTCCCTCTCCCAAACATTGCACCCGCAAATCCCGCGACTCGCGACCGACTGTGACACTATGACATAGCCATGGCTAGGAATGTGTCTTTCTCTCTCTTTTTGTCCATTTGAATGTATTTGTTAGAAAAGGACAGATATAGGGGGATGGAGTTACTTGTTAGCCCCTTCCTCCATCCTTTTCTAACACATGAGTTTAAATGGGAGAAGAGAGAGTGAGAGACAAACTCCTGGCTTCGGCACTATGACGTTGTATATTCGCGCAGCCTCAGAGCGCAAGCGCAGCACAGGGCACTGGGCCCCACCAAAGACACAGATTAAATCGCCTCTCTCTCTCTCTCTCTCTCTCTCTCTCTCTCTCTCTCTCTCTCTCTCTCTCCCTCTCTCTCTCTCTCTCTCTCCCTCTCTGTCCTCAGACACAGTTCCAGGACGAGAGGCCGTTGGCTATTGGCCAGCACCAAAGGAGAACGATTTACGATTGCGATATACCCCATTAAATAAAAATAGAGAAAGAAAACAAAAATGACCGACGATATGGAAGTGAGCGTGACCTCGTTGCAGCATCCATCGATGATGAGTATTTTAAGTCATTTTATTTCGCATAATTACCTACGGTTTAAAAAAAAATTAGCGTCTGCCTGTTTTAGAAGAATTGACAAAAAAGGAGCTCTTGCAAGGTTTTTTTTCCCTGGATGTAAGTGGCACAAAGCTCGTGGATGTGAATATGGTCAATTTTTAAAATTTGTTATAATAACCTTATACTCGATACTAAATTGCGATATTGGTACTTTCAGCCTTATTTTTGAGGTTATTGACGATAAACTATTTAGTAGAGATATTCTTCAGGGTGATCATGTAGTTACCGGACACTCCGTTTTTATCTCTCAAAAATAAATTACTTCCTGCCTGTATAATTATAGTTTGACATTAATCGAACACGAACGGTAGCGCTCAAGTGGCAGAAATTGGCACTAATCTCGGCAACCTGTGCGGTGAGCGTCGTGAGACATAGTCAAATCAACAAGTCGCTGCGCAAATATAATAAAGCGAATATTGGAGGCTCCGTTATTTTCGCTACCGGGCACGTTATTTTCTTCCTCTCGCGATGTATATACACGCTAATACCCTACCATTACCACTGCAACGCCCCTATCCCTCCCTCTCCCGATCAATGATGGGGAAAAACTAACGCTTTGCTTTGGTCGGCTATACCGTCTTATGTGCATATGGATCGTGTTTCCAAGTTTCGTCGGTTTCGTAACAGTATCTCAGATAGAGCTTTAAAATTTTACACCAGTCGCTACAGGGGAAATTAAGTTGAAAAACACGAAAACGTCAGAAAAAGTGAAAAATCTTGCGCGTCATTCTGAAAAAATTCAATTTTCTGACAGACTGGAAGGAAAGCATCCCCATCAGTGGACACAGGCATTTGTCTTTCTCCCTCGCCTTTCCATTAGAACGAGTGCGTTAGAAAAGGACAGAGATATAGGAGCTATAAAGTCACGTGATGCCTCCCTCTGCTATCATTTTCTAACAACACGTGTTCAAATAGCGAAGAGAGAGAGAGAGAGAAGAGAGAGGGGGAGGAGAGAGAGGGAGAGAGAGAGAGAGAGAGAAAAATGAGGCTGTTATCAAAAATATCGAACCTTGTAAATCAAACTTTGACATTCGATATCTCGAGTACAAAAAACGATATTGACCTTCGATTCGCGTCAAAACTGCCCAGTTTTGTATGTCCTGTTGATCGATGTATCACTAGATATAAATAGGAGTCGTCTTTGGGAAATCTTGAGATAGACACCCCCTAAGGGATAAACACGTTAAAAATGCTTAGGGGCCTTACGGCCTTAAACCCAAATTTTGACTAGATTTGTGTAAAATCCGTATTTTTTTCTGAAAAGCACTTGCTGTTTAGAGTATTTTAAACCCATCGTTTTTGAAATTCCAACTTTAAAAATAGGAGTAATGATTTTTTAGAAAATGGGTCCAAATTGAACTTTGACGTTTGATGTATCAAAAACTCCTCCGGTTTGCGCCGAAAGTCTCAGAATTTTACGCCCTTTTCAAACGATTTACCACAAGATAGGGGTTGCCATTCAACAATTTTTAGTTAGGGGGCCTAACCCTCCTTTGGAGGGGTGCCTCCAAAAGTTTGACCCCCTTAAAAGACAGTTTCTTTCGAGTTATAAACATCCCCCAAGTTTCGTTATTTTATCTCTGCAGCCGTTCAAAATATATTCAGGGGTCGCCGGACTTTAGGATCACCATGTATACTTTCCCGAAGCACGTGCTCAGGCTCTACCGAACTTTGATCTGAGCAGCTATCTGAATCCGCTTGGGTTCGGCTGTACCGAAGCTTTAGATGTACTGCCGGAGCACAGTTTTTTCAGTGGGGAAGACAATAATAAAATTGAGGATTTCGTGGGATGGGAGGGTAAAGGGGGGGGGGGGGGTATAGGCAACTCCGTCTGCGAAGGTGTGCCTTCTTAACTGGATGATAAAGCGTTGCCGTTTCGTTAGAGCAGTTCTGAACTCCTGGTGCTAATATTACCTTGCCCTGCTTTCAAGGCCAGAGTTACCGGTACGGGGGATGAACAATAACAAGACATCCTCCTATCTTATTAAATTTTAAAAGGGCACACTACTTTGAAGTTAACTTCGCTGAAGCAGTTGTTGGTGGTGGTGTTGTCGTTGGCGTTGCGTTGGTGGTGGGTGCGACACGAAAATGATGCGACGAGGAGCAACGCTGGCGTCTGAAGGGGTTAATTTCCGTCCCTTTAAATGCGCCGCTGTCTCGCTCGCTCGATGCGTTTTAAAGACGCAACTTATTTCCTCCGCATATTCAGCACGGTTTAAAGAGACGGTCCGGGAAGAGGGAAAAACGCAGGGTTGCCAACCTTCTTCTTATGACACATAGGCGACCGCAGAAAAATTTTCAAGGGAGGGGGGATGGGGGCAAAATTGTAGGAATCCCAATGGAAGGCCTAGCCGACCCCCCTCCCCCCATCCGAAGAAACAGGGAAACGACTATTATTCCTTTGATTTATCATTGCGTTTTTCTTTTGTTCCTTTCATTTTTTATCGTAACATACTGACTGTTTTGAATTCCGGGGGGGGGGCAAGTAACATCCTTGCCCCCCGCTGCAGAGCGCCCATGTTATGACTAACTTGTCCTAAAGTTAGATTTCCCCGGCTAAAAATTCAAGGTCTGTGTCTGTCTCTTCAAGGTTCGTCGGTGTTTTCACAAGGAGGCGGAACCCGATGCAAAATTTTAATTTTAAAAGGAAAGCATATTAGTAAATTTTCTTAAAGTTTTCCTCTAATGCTGCGTGCAATTTGGCAAATCTCGTAGAAAAAAAGAAGAAAAAAATAATAATAATCAAGAATATCGGCACAGGTAGGTTGTTCACCACTGATGAAAGAAAAAAAAGAAGATTTTGAAACGATTAGTTGAGTTACGCCTGTATGTAAAACCACCAACGAAATAACTTTAGAAAAAAAAAAAAAAAAATCCCACTTTAATTCTAATAGAATTGTGTAGGAAATTATAGGATCAGAAAACGGAGAAATTAACTGGACAAGAAGATGACTCCTAATTGTTGTCCCAATTTTTACGTTGTCAAACGCAATCCTTTGCATCACGGTCACGAGGTCATTGTTTCTAAGTCACAGTGTATCATAAAGTTTAGATTGGACAACGTTACTATACTAAAGGGGGGTAAACCTGGCACCAAAGCAGCCAAGCATTTTAAATCCGGACATTTGATGCGAAATCTCCGCTGTTGCGTGCGGGTGTGAGAATGCAAAGATGCTCGCCTGAATTAAAAACGAAAGGTTATTTTCGGCGATAAAAGTGGTTATCTTTGACTCTCAGAGTCTCAGAGACGCGGGTGATTTTTAATGATGATTTTAATTATCTGCCAAAGAAAACTTCCGTCTAATAACTCGAGAGCACCAAGGATGAAGTAGAAGGGAAAAAAATCCGCCCTGTTTATAACCACTTTTATAATAAACACATCGGCAGTGTTTTTTTTCTCCCCCCCCCTCTCCCATTTCTTCTTTCTTTTTATGGCTTGAAAAAATAACTTCGGCGCTCTTCTGTATTAAGCGGTGCGGTGCTAAAAGGTTTTTCAATCGCGCCCTGGCCACTAAAACAAAACCTTTTTTAATGTACCGTATATAGGTATACGCACTTCCAATCCTTTCTTTTTATTTGATACGTTTTTTAATTTCCCTCGTCATAATTCTTTCACTTCCTATCCGTTCAATTTTATATCCCTACGAATCTCCGGTGGAGCATTTGGCTTAGTGGTTTGATGTTGGGTATGAGCGAATGCCACCATTTTTTCACGCTGCATTAAATTAAAATAATGCAGGACAGGAATAACAATACATAAACCACACAATGGGTTGTTGCACACTTCGCGTTTTAAAGTGTAAAATTATAAGTAAAAAGCCATAAAAATGACAAGGACAGCATCAGAAAACACCAAAATTCATTAATAAACTCACAAATTGCGAAAAACACTAGACACTATCCATCCTTGTATCTTTCCACCACGAGCACGATATTTCGCGGGATTAGCACGGCAAATTCAAATAATCATGACCGACTGTCATCACAGCTGACTTCATAAACAAATACACAACAAACACGGACGGCGTCTGTTCGAATTCTTACGTCTCAATATCCTCAATTCCTCCCAAAAGATTACGTGAATGGTACGGAAACCGGTATTTGTGTCGAAAAATTGTCAAAATGAAACAATGACACACAGGAGTTCCAAGTATGATGATTGAAGTTGGAATCATACTTGGCACTTCGGCAATTCTGTGTGTTATTGTTTCATTTTGACAATTTTTCGATACAAATATCAGTTGCTAGATACATCCAAGAATATAGCCCAAAATGCCTTTTTATTATTCAAAGTCGATCAAAGCAATCGATTGAATCGCAAAATTGATACATAAATACATAAACCTACCCATAAAGGGTTAACAGATTCTACTGAAAATCCGCCGAGCGACAGCCCTGGTTTTGGCCCGACAGCCGGATCTTGAGATATTTTCAGGCTGGTTTTATTTGATGTAAGTAAGTAAGTAAGTAAGTAAGTACAGACAGAAATGTAATGTCCAAGGACGTTCGTTCGTCGCGTCGTTCATTCCCGAGACGGGACAGATCCTCTGAGAGGAGATGAGACATCGTAAGTCATGACACGTCAGAGGATCGCAGACAGAACAGGACAGAGGACAGGACAGGACACAGGACGCATCAACACATATTCAACACGTTTCAGGGGACATTTATCGACGGAGACGTCTCCCTGTCTCGCAATCGCAAATGGAGCGAAACCGCGCGCGCGGCCGGCGGTCGAGTCGCGGGAGCCGCGCTCGCGAAATGATTTGTTCACTCGCGCGCCCAGGCCCACCGTCAATTGCCGCCACCGCGCCGCGCCACCGCCCTGTCACATGTCGCCCCTATTCGCACGGTCACCATCCGTGCCTTAACCCTTTCAAACCCGCATTTTCGGTTCTGAGTTTTTTAAAGATTTATTTGTCGACCATTTTCAAAAGTGAAAATTTTTTTTAAGAACTTTGATGGGTCACATTAGGGTCCCTGAACCCCCAGGGGCGGATTCTGTTCTTTTGGACAAGACGAGACGAGATAGCGGGAATCGATTTAAACGGCGTCACGTGACAATTTTGATTTTTGTAGTCATTCGAGTCGTTCATTTCAGACCGAATGACTCGAAATTTGTCAAGTGACGCCGTTTAAACCAATCGGATTAGTCGACTCTTGCTATCTCGTCTCGCCTCGTCCCGTCCAAAAGAGCAGAATCAGCAGAGGCGAGGCGTGTGATTTGGCAGGGTCATAATTTCAAATCGGGTCCATTGAGCATGCATGCTCCGTGAAAATGTCAAGTCAAAATTTAAAGCCAATGAGTAATTGTTTACCTTTAGTACTGCTAGAAAAGACTTTTTACCGAAGGGTTCCGCTGAATTTTCGATATTTCTCATGTACCGCGGAAACAGCCGGATACGCACGATGAATAAATGGAAAATAACCAGTCGATTGTCGGTTACGCTGTCGGTTACGTAACCGACTATTTCAAAAGTACTTAATAAAAACAAGATGGCTTGTTACAATAGTCTCTGATGTTGATTTTTAAAGCAAATGACGGTGGTTGAATTGAATTAAAAATTACAGGGCGGAACTTTACTGTATTACCTACCTTTTTCGTATATTTAAGTGCCGCTGACTAGGACCATAGGCAAATCACGAGATCGGATTTGTTGGTGAAAAACGTGTCCAAATAAAATCCATTTGCACAGATGTTGTTAATTCCTACAAATATTTAGAACGTTGGAGCTTGGTTGAGAAAATCGTAAGTTGCCTACTTTCACGTTTAAATAAACTTTTAAGATGTTGTATAATAGCAAAATTCGTGCGTAACCGACAGACATTTTGGAACCGGGGGACAATCATGTTTCACAATTTATGGCATGAAGAAAAATAATTTCGTAAAAAACGATGGTTTATACGTGTTCTACGGAGTTTTTTGAGCATTTCCATGATCTTCAAAATTCATTTCAGCCTCAAAATATGGTCAAAAACTTAGGTTAAATACCAAAAACTCGTGTGGGGGACGCGTGACCGACGGACATTTTGAACCATAAAACAATTAAAATTAGTATTTATATAACTTTAAAAGCAAGAACTACTATTGCTCCTCATAAAACTAAGTTCCTTAAACTTAAAAATTGAAACATCGAACTTATTTGATCTTTTTATTTAAAAATGTAATCTCGTTGGGACACCATTTGGCCCGTTTCGAAATTATGACCCGGCAACGTTTATTTTATCCATTTAAACACATTAGAAAGGTCGAAATGCCTGGTCATCGCCGATGACTGAAACGTTTGACTTTTTTGGTGGATTTAAATGGCGAAAATACATTGTTGTCAAATTTCACGCCTCGCCACTGAGGATCAGCTCCTTGGATTCCGCACCCCCACTCTCTGTCTCCGCCACTGATGGGCGGTATCTTTGTTTGTCCACCATCGACACCATCTTATAATCCGCCTGAGATTTGTCAGCTTGCTTTTCACGGCTTTCACGTCAAAATATATGCTCGTCGCGTCTCTCGCTGGCCCGAACGAAATCCCGCTTCATACCGCGGAGGCGATAAAATTCCAATTTGTACGCCTTTTCAAGCAATCAAATGATCGAACGCTGAGGCGACGAGACATTGCGCGCGCTTCATCAATATACTTTAATTGAATCTCACAATCAATCTCAACAACATCACCAAAAGAGGCAAAAGAATCTCTCACCCGCCGCAAATTTGCCGATGGTCAGCGGAGTTTTTATGGTCTGTCAACTGTCAACTCATGATTCTGATTTATTACTCAGGGTTACCGCACGACTCCAGCCGAATAACCCCCCCCCCCCCAATTACTCTCCCTCTTATCATTCCATCTTCGTCGAAAAAGACGCGGTTCAAAATTGTAGAGAAAGCACAAAAATGTAAATAGCACGGGTTTTCATTGGAATATCGCGACGTGCGCTCTGGCCAATATCGGAGGTGGAGCGGCTGGTTTGAAATACTAAATATGAGAGTGGGGAAAGGAATTTGAAAGCCCCATTTTGGCACTTAAAATCACGCAGTCATGAATATGTGTTTCCTCGTTTGTTGATTCTGAGCTCGGATAGAAGGAAATGTTCGTCCAAGACTTGGGATTCGTTCATTGACTTGAATTTAGCGAAAATTCAATTCCCCCAACCATCCTTTTTTGGTTGTGATGCGCTTTTGCGAGAGCCCGAATGAATATTAGTACGGTTTTCCCTGCTTTTTGATGTAAGTAGACTAACCGTCCTGAAATCTTAGAAGTCTGGGCCCAAAACATAACATACGAATTGATTAACATTATTAACAAATGAATTGATACTGCGCGATTTTTTTTTCGTTCGAAGAAAACATGACTTTTCGATTGATTTTGACTCAAAATGAAAGGGGAAAATAGCGAAAAAATTCCTAGCATTAATTCTTCCGCCCAAGAGATCTGCAAAGTACTAAATTTAACATGGGCTAGTATAGATATAGAAAATCAAGGTCAAACGGTTAAATACGTTTCCTAATGCTCAGATGGCGCCCAACGTGGGGCCTTACTTTTTCAGACTTCGGTAAAAAATCGAAACTTTTCCTCGATATGTGCCGGAGGGATAACGACATGGAAAAAAATGAATTTTAACTTTGAGAGTTCAAAATGGAGGAAATATATTATGTGCCTCAGGGGTGCCATGGCGCAGTTAAGGGTTAAAAACGCTCTAGCCGAAGTGCACAACAGACCCATTTCGCTCAGCTTAACTCGGCAACGTTGTTTTCATGATAAAAGTTGACAATTTGTTTACCTCGTCTACCGGCGCAAGAAAACGGGAGGAAGGGAAAGGGATGAGGGTAGTTATGGAAGGAGTGCAAAAAGAGAAATAAACTTGTGAGCGCAAGAAATGAAAAGATAACACGAATAGAAAGGAATATAAAAAAAAGGATGCTCGTTTGGTGCGCACGGAAATGGGTCCACGAGCAAAGTAATAAGTTTCATTTCAAGCACTCAACTCAAGCACTGCTTGACACTGCTCGAGTCATTGACAGTACTCAAGCATGCACCTGGTTTGAGCGAGGGAGGAGTGTCATTGTAGCAGCGTCGATTGACCTAAGCGAGAGTCTTCGGAGTTGCATTGAAATCGGCTATTAATATTTTTAATTTCAACTTCAGTGTACTATGACTTCCAAAAGAAAGTATCCTGATCAAAATTCTCATTGTTAAATTTTCCCATTGTTTTCAATAGAATTTACGGCTTTTTCAAGTCGTACATACTAACATTTTGACTGTTTTTCGAAAAAGTTCAGATTCGGATTCAGCGACCCAAAATACATAAGAATCGCCTCTCCGACATAATTCTCCAACACTTGCAGGCTAGGGTCCAGGGACCACATTTTGTTAGGTCCCGAGCGTAACTTACGGACGGTCATGTGACCGTCCGTAAGTTCACTGATTGGTCGAAACCGCACGCAAGTCAACGCTCGGGAACTAACATAATTTGGTCCTATATTAGCTCCCCGTTGCATGCACTAAAAATGTAAGTAAGTACTTACGTCACTGCTGCGAAGAGTTCATCATTTTGGGCGCAACCCTTCTGGGCGAAGGGGTAAAATCAGGTAAAAAAAAGGGAGGTCTTTTGGGCGAGGAACATGTGGGGGAACAGACAGATGAAGGTAGATGCCACGGGTCTTTTGGGCGAGGTCAATTTGTAGGCTTGGCAACCTCGCATTTCTCCGCAATGCGACTACAATCTTTATCAGAAGCATAATATCGAAGATTACGAGGTGACTTTTACAAAAGTTTACTCCATCCTGCGCAACAATGAGAATGAACCACGGAAAGCAGTTGTGCTGATCGTATGGCTGCGGCTGAAACATCATGAAATCAGTTCAAGGCAGGTTCAAAAACATCTAAAAGTCGCCTTCGATACGTGAAAGAACTTCTTTATTTATATCAGGGCAAAAAAATTTAAAATTTTCCATTTTTTACTCAATTACGATCAGCTGTGATTAATAGGTTTAAGTGTTTTTTTCTACATATAATTTTTAAAATTCCTCCTCAATTACGATCAGCTGTGATTTTTGGTTGTGGCTGTTTTGAGTAATAGGTTTAATTGCTTTTTCCAATATTTTATTATTTTTCTGTGATAACAAGTTTAAGTGATTTCCAATTTTTCGGACCTACCTCTTACACTCGACTATCTGGCATCATGGTGTGTAAATATGAAAATCGTATTTTTGTGCATTTTTAACTCGCCCAAAAAGCCCCTTGTTTTCGCTGGATCCCCTCCAAACCCCTATTTTTTAGCTCGCCCAAAAGACCTCATGTTCCTCGCCCAAAAGGGTCGGTTTTTACCCCTCCTCGCCCAATAGTCCGTCTACCATCATTTTTGCCAAGGAAGCAAAAGCACTGGTGCGCCTCATGAGAGCTACCCAAATACACAATCCCCCCTCGGCCGCCCGGCGCCCCTCCCCCCATCGATCTGAAGAACGGTAATCACGCGGTCCTTTGTCTTGTGAGTCGTAAGAATAGACATATTATTGTAGCTAGATTACTATGTGAGTGCCGCCCCCCAGGCATCTTGCCACCCCCACCCGCCTCTCACCCATGGACGCCTCGGTCCTTGGACCCAGACCAGTGTCCTTTCCCCGTCTCGTTCGAACCTGCTCGCGTTTCTTTTCGTATCCCTCATAAAGATTCTGAGTTTATTTGATTTTCATAACCCTCCCCCCCCCCCCGGAACCCCGCACTTCTTGAGACTGTATAGCTTTTATTTGTTTTCGCGAGTCTACCGTGTTACACTTCCTTCGCGTTATGGACGATATCCAAGACGTGATATTATTTTATTTCACTTCTTCTCTTCCCATTTTTATAGAACCGTTACCAAATACGAAGTTTAGTCCGGTGTGACGAGAGATCACTGAAATAATGCAATGCGGGGCCTGAAGAGGGAGGGGGAGGGGCTTGGAAAAGGCTCGCGGTAGGTACAATATGTTGGTTTACTTTACGGCCTATACCTAACTCGCAACGTACGAGATCAATGTGCAATAATAACAACAACAACAAAAATGCTTTCAAATGAACAGTTCTTCTCTAGGCAGTAATAAACTTTACTGTAAAATTTCGTGCAAATCGATCAATATTTACGAGTGCAATCCAAAGATAAATTTAGAGACATAGAGACACACACACACAAAACAAAAGCCCCGCTTTGGTATCGCTGACAAAACCTTTGGTAGAAAAATGAGTCCGGCAAAACACTTTACTTCAGCAGAAAAAGGTTTCGTACACCTAACTAAACAGATTTTGTTGGGTGAACCAAAAATTTGGTTGGCTAGCTCAACGAAAGTCTTTTTCTGAGTCATTTATCTACCGAAAGTTTTATCTCCTCCCCCCCCCCCCCATTGAGCCAACATTTTACTCTGTCCAGGGATTTTCGAGGTAACTATGGGCGTTTTGTTAAAGTATGTTTTCTAGTATTTCTAGATCCGCCACTGTGTATTGGACACATTGAACACATCGAAGAGATTGTAAGTACATCGAATAGTCATATTTCAATTTGACTAATGCGACAGCATTAAACCCTCGTCCCTCGGCCCCCTCCCCCCCCCCCCCCGGTAAGCGGGAGGGGGGTGGTTGTTACCCTTTAACCCTCATCTGTCTCAAATGGTATAGTGCGGCTGAGCATGGCATGGAAACTGGCTACAAATATATTCGTATCCATCTTTGGTTCACTTTCTTGCCAGACCGTACGGAAAACGAAACGTCGAAATGTCTGGGACTTGACTGATCACCGTTTTTCGAGCGATGCGCGGTTGCGCGAGCACCGTGGTTTGAATCGAGTCCCGCAGCGCATGCGCAGAGGATTAAAACCGAAACAGAACGACTTGACACGACGGAGACTAAGCGCATAGACAGACCAAATCTTACGGTCGCATCTAAACTGCAACCGATCGAAAACTTCGTGGCTTTTCTCTCTCTCTCTCTCTCTCTCTCTCTCTCTCTCTCTCTCTCTCTCACACACACACACACACACACACACACATAGCTCCATCACAGGGAGAAGGTGGGGGAGGGGGAGGAGAGGAAGGAGGGAGGACGGATGAAGAACAACTCACAAGTCAACGGTCACCGTTTAACCGATGGTGTTGATCGTTGATCGTTGATAACTCGGATTAAAAATAGTCCCCGCGTAGTTCCATTCTATGGATAATCTATGATTCTCATGCGGTCGAGTTGGATTCTGAATTTGACGCAAGGGTCGCGTATGGTTTGAATAATTGAAATTATAGTTATATACCCATGAACTCAACCCAGAGATACAAGATAGAAAACGAACCAGCGACGACTTGCCGTAAAAGAAACAGTGGCATAGCGTGCAGTTCGGCAACGTTGTATATTACCCATTTAAACCCGTGGAAAAGGTCGAATACGAAGGTGTTCACCGAACACCCTACGCTTCGATCTTTTTTATGGGTTTAAATGAACAAACTATGCAACATTGCCGAATTGCACGCTACGCCACTGAAAAGAAACAGGTGTACGGGAAAATTCTGGAAAACACGCGAACGAATTTTTGTGAGGAATAAGATTAGGCTTAACACGCAGCCATTTTCAACTCAAAAATTTAAAGAAAGAAAAAAAAAATGGGGTAGGAGCCACTGCTCCTACACACTGTAAGCATAGGAAACTGATGATTCAACACCTCGTTGATTCCTGTGTTTATTTAAAAGGTTTACTGGCATTTGGCATTAATCCCTTATTGGGCCTTCAGCGATCTGGTGTTCATTTGTCCGTAGACATCATCGTGTTGGGGGGGGGGGGGGTGGTGAACATCCATTCCCTTCCGAAGTGGAAAGATCTGAGTCCATGCATCAAATTTTTCACCTCGACGGATTCGAACCCACGACCTTCGGGTTAGTAGCCAGGGCCTTTAACCAAGTTTGTTTGCTACTTTTCCAGTATTTTCTCGTTCACATGTTTCATTTATGCACTACCTACTACCTAGTATCCACAGTCAAGGGTTCTCGGGCTAGAGTCCACTGGCGCGGGTGCAGCTCGTGAGCTGTCGATGCATTTTTTTTTTATATCCCATTAAAACCTATTCAAAAGTATCGATTTTTATTGGAAGTTCATTTTGAACCGCATGAAAATCGATGCGCAGAAGTTGCGAAATCGTACACTACGCATGCATTTTGTAAACTGCCACTGAAAAACTCATGTGGCACGACCTCCGTAGCTAGCACAAGCACGGGCTACTGGGATAAGAACAAGAGGCGCAGCGATAACTTTGCAACAAAACAAATTAAATATGAATTAACACTTGGCTTTGTCTCAAGCTTCACTTTATACAAAGACGACCGGATCATCTTCCGAGCAATTTAGTGTGGATGCATGTTTGGCAACCTCAGAGACAAAACAGTCATAAACTCAGGTGAGAGATGATGGGGAGGAATCGGAGGGAGGAGGGGGAGGATATTACGAGTGAAAACGAGAACTCCCTCGGGAACCATTATCAAAGGTGCCGCGCGACTTCTCAACAATTCTCCTTATAACATTGTACAAGATACCAACACATACGCACTAAACAACCAACCAAACAAACAAACAAACCAACCAACGAACAGACGAACGGGCAAACTAAAAACACAAGAAGACATATTACACAGACGGACGAGAGCCGTATGTGTATATGAGTTTTATACGGTGGGATGCTGTTACGAATGGTTCGGAGTATCCGAGGAACACGATTGCTTGCGACTGTACTTCAACCTGCCTATACCTTGTGTATAGTAATATAGTATACAGTATGACCCAGAAATCCTTACCAGGCCCAAGCAGGAAAGCATAAATTTCATACGAATAAAATGATCTGCCATTTTGTGCATTAAGTAAAGGCAACTTTCAATTCACCAATAATTCCACCAGTTTACCAAAAGTTCAACACAGTTCAGTTTGTAAGTCTAGAATGTACAAAAATACCTACTCTGATCTGTAATCTTTTCTCAACCGGTCTCAAGTCTCAATCACTGATTCTAAAAAAAAAATTGAGGGTAGTTCGATAACTAGACAGTGGTTCCACCGATTGAGACAGGATTAGACAGATGCAGTGCAGAAATGTTCACTCCGACTCCAGTTATACATAAAAGTCATGGTTTCTCCCAGTATATTTGCAGAGTTGATAACTATGCTGTTTCGCCGAAGATAACTACAGTTGTACAGTCGGCGAATCAAATAATGTCAGTCGGTTCCTTAAGTTTTAGCAAGGTAGGCCACCTGCAATGCTTCAATCCATTGGGTTACATATTGCAGGTTGCATACCTAAACTAAAATCCAAGGAGCCAAATGACATTATTTAATTTGTTGACTGTACACGACACCCTCCTCGATAGTATTTTCCGCTCCCTATTTTCATAACGCATGAGAGTAAGACGTATACTCTCGTGTCTTTACGAATGCTCGCTCACATTTTCACTCCTGCTTTATTGGTCGAATTTTGATACTGTGCGAGTATTTTCGAGCATTACTGTAATAAACAATGAACTAGACGTCGTATAATTTTTGGCCGATCGGTGGAATAATCAATGGATTAAAAAATGACATTAAACACACAGAAAGCGGCAGCTCCATGTCAATAAACATTAAACAACAGGTCTACTCGTCATGGGCGGATACAGGAATTTCCTTTCTTTCTCTCCGGCCATTTGAATACGCATGTGTTAGAAAAGGATAGCAGAGGGGCCTATCACGTGACTTTAGCCCATATCTCCGTCCTTTACAAACGCACACGTTCAAATGGAAGGAGAGAGAGAGAGAGAGAGAGAGAGAGAGAGAGAGAGAGAGAAACAAATTCCTGTATCCGCGTATGCTGTTCGTTGGCTCGTGGTTGGCAGAGTTTTTCATATTTACCGCTAAAACATTCTGCTGACCAACAAATTAACGAGCAGATCTGTTGTTCATCAAAGTGAGGAAAACGTTTTCCGACTTTTGGCTAGTTTGTACTTTATGGAACATGCTGTATGTACCCGCCGTATTCATACCGTCATGTTGGATGTTGGTGCCGCCTGTGGCTGAAAACGCAGGCTCAAATAACAATATCCGTCTTGCAAAGCACTGCGACAAACAATAGTTACAGTTACACGTAATATGACATCACAGGGCACCCCAGAGCCGTAAGTTGGTATCAATCTTTGATTAAGGTTAGCTGAAAACAATATAAATGCAGTGAGTTGATATTATGAGAAGCATATAGCCGTAGCCAGGATATTGTCTTTCTCTCTCTTATAGTCCATTTAAACACATGTGTTAGAAAAGGATGGATATAGAGGCTGTCACGTGACTTCAGCCCCTGTTTCTGTTCTTTTCTATCACATGTAGTCAAATGGGCTAAGAGAGAGAGAAAGACAATATTCTGGCTACGGTTATGATGAGAAGCATAGCAAGTTAAGCAAGTGCGACGGCAGCAGGGGTGCGGCGCCATGCCATCGGCGCACACTGGGACGAAACATGACTTTTTCCGGACATGAAAAGTTTTCGTTTTTTGACTTTAGACAAGTTTTAAAGTCGTTATATGTATTTTTTTTTTTTTTTTTTTTTTTTTTATCTTAAAACCATATTATCTGAACAATGGCGTCGCGTGCAGTTTGGCAACAATGTATTATATCCATTTAAACTCATGGAGGACCGAATTCAGGGGGTGCACAAGAAAAAATCGATATAATTAACGAGTTTAAATGGAGCTGTTGCATTGTTGCCGGATGGCACGCAACGCCACTGTATCTGAATCATTATAAGCTATAAAATCGTTTATTAATCTCAGTTTTTAGTTACATATCTTTCCATTAATGGGGCTCTAGCAAACTTTTGCGCTGTGAGCAAATGAACAGTTCAATCTTACGTAAAAACCAGGGAAAATCATGAAAATCCCGTTTAAAAAGTCTAAAATGGGGTTCTTGCAAGCTTTTGCAGTAAGGAAATGAATAGTCCATTCTAATGTAAAAACCAGCGAAAGTCACGAAAATCATACCGAAAAAGTCTAAAATTCAGTACCTAATAAACGTACAAAACCGCTGTAGCGGCAATATCGTAATGGCGGAGCTACGCAGGCATCATGGGAGATTTCTGTCTAATTTGTCACTTTCTCTTCGGAAACACAGAGATATGTCTCAATTTAGATAGGAATCTCCCATGATACCTGTGTCTCTGCGCCATGAAGCCCGATTCTGAGAGTGAATTTCGTAATTTTTTAGAGTGCTCATCGTCATTTTTACAGGTTTTTATGCTAGAATCAACTCTTCAATCCACCGTAGCAAAAGTTTGCAAGAGCCCCATTCCTCGACAGAATCTTGATTTTCGTCCATGAAAAAAATGTCCGGGAAATTCCATACTTAGTCCCATTGAGCGCCATGCCCCGGCTTCATGAATATTATTTTACTTTAATCCCTTATCTCTCTCCCGTGTCTTGAGTCTTGACAGGGGAACAAGCTTGCATATTGCTCCGTTGTACGCGACGAACTTCGGAACGGAACGGAACGGGAAGCGAACTCTTGAACAGGCAACGTATACGATTGGCAATCGACAGTCGATATTCAATATTGTCAACACTTCCCAGCGATAGTCCCGCGAACGTCGCGAGAGGAACGACCGACCTTACGACCCTAGAGTGCAAGGAATAAATCGTACCGCAGGAAGTTTGTAATCTTTTTCTTTTTTCCCCCGTATAGAGAACAGAGAGCTCTTTGACTCAAGCAGCTTTGGAAGAATAGAACCTTTTCGCACCTGTACACTACAGTCTGAGATCGAAAAAAAGTGGCAAAAAGTCAACAATAATCATCGTTTTTGACCTAGAAAACTCAAATTAAAACCTTAATTCTAGTGGCATTTCTGGATTTAAATTGCTTGTTAAAAGTTTTTAATTATAAATTGAAGAGGAATTTACTCTTTCAGGTTTCTGATCACTTTTCGACCATCTCAAACTATAGTTGAACACATACACATGAACAAATATGTAAGCATCAATATTGTAAATTACCTTGTAAATACTTTAAAAATCTCTTGTAAAATTAACATGCGATATGAATAACCTACAGTAGTTTGGGCACCTTCTTAATAAAATACGTAATCATCAACAACAACAACATACACTCACGCATACTTATTACTTATGGTGTCCAGTGTCCGGCCAGATTTTTTTTTTTTTTTTTTTTTTTTTTTGCACCGCTACTGAAAAAAGACTGATGAAATTCCTGGTAAATGCGAACGATTAAAAAAAAAAAAAAAAAAAAAAACAGTTCATCGCACCGGTACACGGTGGGAGGTGAGTAGAAAAACGCACTGTAACATTTCAGCTCCCAAGAAAAGTGTACCTCGCACAGCGCTCCTAGCGGGCTAATGTATCCACCTGTATTATTAATCTAGCTTGTGAATTATGCATGTGACAGAGGGAATCCACGAGACTCTTCTTAAGGTCCGGTTTGGGACTTGCAACTGTTGACTGGTGAGTGGTGAACATCTGATTTGCAAACCACATAATGGGTAGTATACAATGTTTTCTGTTCTTCGACACGACTTTTAGAAGGAAAGAGGTGCAGTTGGCATCACTTGAGTCCAACTGACAGCGGACACCCAACAGCCAACGGCCAGCGGCAACGCTCGCGAGGAGAGACCGCAGCAGGGTGGTAGTTCGTGGATTAGAACCGACGGCGCGCGGCGACGAGCTATAGCGATAGAGAGGATTTGTGGAGTATGGTATTGAAACTTCCACACAGGTAGCCATGATGGAAATCCCTTATGGACGTTTTTCGGACCTTATGGATATTTTTTAACCTTTTTTAAAACAAAAATTGTGACAAATACCTACATTTGCAATTGCGGTTTTAAACGAAAGTACAAATGTTTTAGAGTGGCTAACAACGTTGTCCGCACAATTAACTCTTACATCCGTAAAATACCGTAGGACCCCTTCGTTTGTATGAACAAATGTGCAAAAATGCATCCAATGGCGGCGTTCGTAGAGCCTAAAACTCGTTAACCAATCAGAGGTTGACTACCCTCTTGTCGAGGCATCGACTTCCAAAACCGGCACTGTCCACTTTTTGATGAAATTGAGTTAAGATGATTCCAGGGTCGATTAGTTCCAACCGTGGACACCACGTCGCGCTGCTCAAAAAGTCAACAGTTTTTTGTTAAATTTGACGAATTCACGCTAAAAACATCAATATGAGAAACGTAAGCACCTGCGAGCATACTTCAGGAAGATACCCTTTTCAGACCGAAACACTCAAAAATAAAGCCGGAAATTATGAAAAACGAAACTTCCCGTAAGCCGCAATGAGTGCGAGTGAGGCAGATAAACGTATCATCACCCGCGCTCACTCTCACTCACTAAGCTTATGGCGAAACGAATTTAATAATTTACGGCTATAATTTTAAACCAATTTTGATCATTTAATGCTCAAAAAATCCGTAAAAAAATTTGCAGGTGCTGACGTTATTGGATTTTGCGTTTTATCTATGGTTTCAGTTTAAAACGCCAAAAACACGACTTTTCCAAAAAGCTACTAGTGGCGCTATCCATCGGATTGAAATCTGGAAAAGTTTCGCCTGGAATCACCTTAAGGGGTCTCTCCACCTGCGAATTTAAAAGCGCGAATAAACTGATTGAGCCAATGAGCTGCCTTGAAGTCGATAGGTTGAGTCTGATGTATCGTCAACGAAGAAGCCCATTGGCTCAAGCAGTCAATTTGCGCTTTTATATTCGCAGGTGGAGAGACCCCTTAAGTTACTGATTCGTTATCTTCTTCTTCTTCTCCTCTTTCTTCTGCATGTTATGGAAGCATTCAACGTAACCAAAACCGATTATATTCGTACATCAGCATGAGAAAATTAGGAAAGCTTCCAGAACCAGCCTTATCCGCGACAGTGATGGTTCCGAGACCGGCATTTTCCACCAGAGTTTGGTTTCTAAAGAAACAATCATTGTTGACATTTGGGTTTTTTTTTTTTTTTTTTTGCTTTTTTTTTGTTTTTGTTTTGGTTTGGTTTCTTTAGTTTCGGTTCTAATCAGTTTTATGATGTGTTTTACTAAAAATTTGCTCCGAAGGATTATGCCAGTTTTGGAAGTCGACGCGCCTCATATTATATGGACTCTATTTATACTTACATCATGCCTTTGGCAACGTTGCGATTCATAAAGAGAAGGTAGGGGGAAAAAAAAAAAAAAAAATCGCCGTTCTGACGGAAACCGAATCGAGATCTCGCTCACTTTCTGAGTCCGGCCGATGATCGCGATTGCGATAGTAGATCTTGCCCCTATTCATTGTCTGCACTCTGCACTTCTGCAGACACGCGATGACTAAAATTGGTAAAACACCCCTCTTCGATCCTCTCTCACTCCCCACTTCTTCCCCCGCCCCCTCATCGCCAATCACTCTCTCTCTCTCTCACTCCCATTCATACATTGCTCCTCCATTCTCCTCATCCTTTTCACGCATGCGCACCACGCTCTATTGGACGCGAGATCAAGACGATCAAGTTATCGAACAGCTTTACCTTATTTTGCACTCGAGCGTAGGATCGTTCGACAACTTCCAAGAGGATTACAAGTCGCGTGCCACATTCAGCTCTATTGCGGCAGGTGATCGATGGGTATATACTTTGTTCGGGATAAGAAGTCCGATAAGGGTCGGTAAAAAGCAAATTATTAAAACCAAAAAGGTTTTTCCCCCTTGCATATTTGTTTTTTGGGGGTTTTCGGGAATCCTTTTTAAATTGAAGCACCCAAAAAAAAAAAATATTAAATTTTTTTTAATTTATTTTTTTTTTTTTTATTTTTTTTTTTTTATTACATCATGTCTCAGGATCATTTTCATACATAACCATAGAATATAGAGACTCTTTTGGGTAGGGAAAATTTAGGATATGATTTCCTTTTTTTAAAAAAAAATTCCCACTTTAACCGTTTGAAGACCAGGTTAGTTCACATGAACGCCACTTTTCCATTGTATAGGGAAGGTAGTTAACTGTTCGTACTCGGGGGAGTTGGAATTGCATATACGACGGATTGAAGGCGCCAGACGAAATCTTATCTTTTTATACTACATCGAGAATCGTGTTTATTCGGAATCCTGATACTGAAACAATGTGAAATAGACTAGAGGAGAAAACCGAGTATATTCGGGCTTGGTCCATAAGGGGTTAAACTGATCTCCTAAAAAGTTTTTCAACTTTCGATCGCTTTCAAGGCGTTCAAATCAGAGCTGCCGTTTTCCGTATCATTAATGGTATTTTTCAATTCATCGATGATATTTGCCGGTTGAGAAAAGATTACACAATTCAGTTCAGCGTATGGCTGTAATGCACGAAAATACTCTGATCTGGAATCTTTTCTCAATCGGTGCAATCGCCGTTAAATTATTAAAATATCCTCAAGTTTCTTAAAGCCATCGACGACTCCACCAGTTGAGAAAATATTACAGATCCGAGTATTTTCATGCAGTAGGTACAGCCATACACTGAACTACTGAGCAGTGTAATCTTTTCTCAGCCGATAGAATCGAAAAATGCCTTTACTTAATTGTGTACGCAAAATGGCAGCACTAGTTCAAATCCACCATTCCCCCAACCCCCTATATCCCACGCCAAGTACTATCCCACGCAAACTCGATGTAAATACAGATTAATGCATTGCCTACCGTCAATATTTGCTTCAAGCACGAGCTTACACTATTTCGCTTAAAGCGACCCTCTGGAAGATCCATCGTTCCACAAAATTCGACGATAAAGTTACCTATAAGCCAGCAACAATAGAACGCGCATGACTGTTCGACTGACTGTTGAGATACCCCAAGAGTGTGTAAGTATATAATATATAAAAGCGCAGTTTATCTATTGAACACCATATAAAGTCAGAGTCAAAACGATCGTACACAATTTTTTTTTTCTTTTTTTGCTGTCCCCTCTAATATGCGCGCGACGCGACGATCACAAAGGGGTTATCGCGTTCCACGGTTTGCGCGCAGCACTCACTTTCGCGAGCTTGTAGTGTATAGGTGAGAGCAAAAAAATTGACTTCTGATGATATCTCCCCCCCCCAACCACAACCCGCCTCCCCACCCTTACTTTTCTCCCACCCCCTCATCTCCACTCCGATTTTTTAAGCTTTCCACGACCCGATGCCGCGAATCGCAATGCACCGTAAAATAGATGCAATGGAATCCTTATATAGCCTATAAAACAAATTGTTTACAATACTCGCAAAAGCCGATAAAATATGTTCCTTCTCCGTTTTCCCTTTTCTGTTTTCCTTCGCGGTGGTGGTGCGCGCGCAGAACGCTATAGAAACCTTAATGGAGACATTACAAGAGAGCTCGATTTCAAACAGCTTAAGTGGTTTCGACCGTAAATCAACATCAATCGACTCCAAACAGAGGAGGGGAAAAAAATCAATGAAAGGGTCGCACGAACATCCTCGTATAATCGTTAATATACAGTACGTCCAAGAAGTTTTTGCCAAGTCAAAAAACTGTAGGTAGCTCATTTGGATAAACAACAGGTCTGCTTGTTAGTTGCAGTTACGCAGACTTGTATATTGTATTAATAGACTGTTTCAGAACAGCGATAAATCGTATTGATTGCCAGTGGTGGCTTGTGCAATTCGGCAACAGTGTTATCCTTCCAATTGATTGTGTGTAAAACAATCGATTCGAAAGTGAAGCAGCGCTTCACCAGCATTCGATTGTTAAACATAGATTCAAATGGAGCAAAGACATTGTTGCCAAATTGCACGAGCCGCCACTGTTGATTGCCGTCCGAGGACCTCTGGTTCCAAACAAACTCGACTGATTCAATGTATCTTTTCCCAATGAGCGAACTTTTGAACTGAAATTTAAGCTATTAAATCAAACAATTAAAATAATACAATTTTTTTGCGATTTTGCAATCTACATACTTGAAACTGCTTAGTTATGCCTGCGGTTCCTTAACTATAACTGCCGAAATCAACAAGATATTACTGATTAAACGATGCATTTGGAAGTTGGAATCACCCAAATGTTTTTGTTGTTGTGGAATGGGCGGGAATCTGGCGAGAATTTGGGAGATTCTAACCTCCAAATACATCGTTAAATCTGTAATATCTTGATGATCTCGGCAGTTTTAGTCAAGAAACCAAGCGTATACTTAAGCATTTTTAAGAGCGTAGAATTAATAATCGCAAAAAGGTCGCAAAAATGGTTTGATTTAATAGCCTAAATTTCCGTTCAAAATTGCGCTCATGGGGAAAATACATTGAACCAGAGTTTGTTTGGAACCAGAGGTCATCGGAAGGTATATATACCTAATAGACACCATACATCGCAAAACAGTTAGTGAGAAGTGGGAAATTCAAAATTGACCCATCAGATGTTGGTTTCACGTTTAAAATAAAAAGGGATCTAAGCCAATCAGATGCCTGGATTTTGAATTTTCCGCCTGACATAACAGTCTATTCAGATGAGATACGCGTTTTTCAACTGGAACCTGGTTCAGAACTTCTGTGACATACTGTATGTATAGGTGCAGTGTCCAAGACTGTGTGTTGCGTTCTTGTCTTCGGATGCGTGTGTGTGCGTTACCCTGTTTAAACGAAGACCGGGGTTACGGAGTTCGGGGGGGGGGGGGGGGGGGGGGGAGTAATTGAAACATTTCTAAATTTGTTCTGTTACGGGCGGGCGATGTTTTTTTTTTTTTTTTTTTTTTCTTCATTTTGTAGTGGGCGATCTGCGCGGACCTTTTTCCTTCTTTCTCCTTTCTTGTCCTCTCTTAAGTACTTCAAGGCGATTTGCAAATTTTCTGCACGGAATAAAATATCTCCTATATCTTGTCTGAAAGTGAGAATATCGCCTTATAAGCGAAACACAGTGCCAGATGGCAGAGATTACATTTTTAAGCGTGATGATATTACTACGTCATTATTGTTATTATTTCGGAATCAAGAGAGCAGGGATGTCGGTCTGCGAATCTGAAGGGGTCTCTTCACCTGTGAATTTAAAAGCGCGAATAAACTGATTGAGCCAATGAGTTTCCTTGAAGTCGAAAGGCCGAGTCTATGGTGTATCGACAAGAAAAAAGCCCATTGGCTCAATCAGTTTATTCGCGCTTTTACATTCGCAGATGGAGAGACCCCTTTAAGAGGAATCTGGTTTATGCAGCTCCGTCGGATATTTCGATAACTGAGCGGAAAACCTTATTGTTTTATTAGAAAACAAAAAAAAATACACCTTTCTCCTTCCCTACCTTTAGGATTTGATTTTGGCACTTGATTGCGTTCAACAGTCTTCATCTGTCATTGAAACCGTAAAACAATCGATAGTCGACAATGCATTATAGTGGGTGACTGATGAGGTTTTCCGTTGAATATGGAAGAAACTCGCGAATTAAAAAAAAATAAATAAAAATAAAAATTCGGCCGGGAATTTGAAAATCGTCAAATTCGAAAAATTTGCCGCTCAATCGTAGAGCTCCGCTAAATCCCAAAAATTCGGATGGATATCCCGCGTATCCAGCACTACTATACGGCCGATATTCAGGTATCCGACGATTCTGCTATCCGGTTAATATCCGGTATCCGGGTATCCGATGCAACCTTAAATGGGAAAAATAACTATCAGAAAAAAATGCAACAGTGATAATGAATAGGTTCTCCCTCTCCTTTTCTAATCCATCAGTTTAAATGGGAAAAGAGGGAGAAAGACAAATTCCTGCACACGGCTCTGATTTCACGGAATTCATAAGGTGCAACGCACATACGTTACCTCGTACCTCTTTGTAAGTACTTACTGTATAAACCTATATGCAAATGTATCGATTTTTTTTTTTGAGGGTTCAGTAGAACCTCTTGATGAAGATCGAGTCTTTTCCATAGGTTCAAATGGAGGATTCACGAGTTGCGTTGCGTTGTGTCATTGTGTGCCACACACACTCGGAATTAACTATTGAACTTATCTTCACACTATTTTCCACGATAAAGAACATGATTATTGTATACATGGTCAAAGTCGCGGTTATTATGTGTCTCAAATGGCTCGAAGTTCATGCTCATGCAAAAAAACGGGACTTGGTGCCCTAACGAGGGATCTGTGCGTGAAATGCGCTCCGTCAATTCAAAAACACGGAAGTTCAGGCAGGGTAGGGAAGGGGAGAGGTGAAAAAAAAATGAGACAGAAAGAGGGAATATAAACAAACGTTCTTATCGATTGACACGGGCAATGCATTGGGCGCGAATGCTCCATCCACCTCCCTTGGTATGTACACAAAGCTCAGTTGCCAAAAGGCAAAATAATAGAATTTGTCAAACTCTCCATGCAATCCATGCAAGCATAATATACTTCCAAACAAAGGTTCTGCATATGGGTTGCGAGGCTGATCACGGCTGGCCATTTATCGCCACGATGGAAGCGATTCATAGCACGTGTAAAACATCTTTTTGTTTTTTTTTTTTTGTTTTGTTTTTGAAATTTTGGATTTTTTTTCTTTTCCCGCCATTTTTTATGGTGTTATGGCAAAATGGCACGTGTAAAAAACGAGTAAAATATAGAAAAATTGAAATTTTTACCGAAAAACCGTCCACTTATTTTTTTGGTTTTGCTATTTTTCCCATACATATTTAACCACCTAGTGAATTGAAAATTCCAATTTTGGTTGAAATAAAACAACAAAAAATCTCAAGCAGTGAAGGGTTAAGGGAAAAGTGTACATTTTTGCCAAATGTGGCAGCGCTGGAAGGACCGGAAGGGCAGAGAGAGAGGCAACCACGTGACTTTAGCCCTATCTCTATCCTTTTCTGACACATGCGTTCTAGTGAGCAGTGAGCACAGAGCGAGAGAGAGAAAAAGCTTGCACTTGCACAGTATAAAAGGAGGAGTCGAAAATCGGTGGTAAATTCGGCAACAATGCACGGTGGAGGAGAGCCGTCAGAGTTGGTTCCATTAATCCGTTATGAACGTACAACCTATTCGTCTCTTCATTCATTGTTTGCCGACGGGAATTTTATTATTTATTAAAATGCGCAACCCTTCATTGTATTAAAAAAAAAAAAAAAAAAAAAAAAAAAAAAAAAAAAAAAAGCTCTGGTTTTGAGTTTGCTGCCGCGCGCTTTACGATGCGATGCGACTACTGTACAGTGTACAAATCTCTGCTCCCCCCCCCCTCCCACTCACTGAGCAAACCCTTCACCTACCGAGCACCGCGGCCCCGTCCCCATCACCCCTTATATGTATAGGCTCTCGTATATGCGTATCACCCTTCACAGCCTTTGCGGACGGGTTTCACGAACCAGTTCGCACTTAGAATAAAAAATAATAGCTTCTATTATTGTGTTATCCACGACTCATTAGGTGGTTTCCCTCTCTGCGTGAGTGTTTATGAATGGACCATACATGCGGGTTTGGTCCGATGCGTGTAAAATTAATTGCAGGGATTTTTCTTGCTAATCGGTACCAGTGGCGCGGGCGTAGCGCGCAATCTGGCAACGTTGCAGTTCGTCCATTTAAACTCTTGAAAAATATCGAAGTATTGGGTGTTCAGTGAACACCTTCGCATTGGACCTTTTACATGGGTTCAAATGTACAACGTACAACGTTGCCAAATTGCACGCTACGCCACTGATCGGTATCCATAAGAACTGCCGTTTTGCGTAAATATAGTTAGTCGCATTTTTCAATGCACCGATGATTCCACCGGTTGAGAAAAGTTTGCACAGTTCAGTGCATGACTGTACTGCACGAAAGTACTCTGATCTGTAATCAGCAGGTTAGGTTCCGATTCTCGACAATAACGGTCGTTATTGAAAGAGATCGATAATGTTCTCCACAATAACATTCAAGCAGAGGAAAAATTAACAGTGATGGGGCTCTTGCACTTTTTTGCTACACTTGATTGAAGAGTTGATTCTTGCATTAAAACCTGTAAAAATGACGATGAGTACAATAAAAAATCACGAAATTCACTCTCAGAATCGAGCTTAATGACGAAGAGACGCAAGTATCATGGGAGATTCCTATCTAAATTGAGACATATCTCTGTGTTTCCGTAGAGAAAGTGCCATGATAGACAGGAACCTCCCATGATACCTGCGTTGAACCGCCATTGCGATCTTACCGTTATAGCAGTTACGTGAGTTTATTACAGACTTTTAGACTTCCTCAGCGTGATTTTCGTGAATTTCGCTGGTCTTCAAAACAGATTGGACTATTTTTTTGCTCGTAGCAAAAGTTTGCAAGAGCCCCATTACTGCGGTCACTGTTACTTCAAATGTGTAATGAAAGCGAGTATGCGAAAAGTAAACAAACCCTCCGCCATTTGCATTTGCCTAAGCTTCCTCGACAGCCTAAATCTGAGAACCAATCAAAAATTGATTCAGACATTATAGCATAACTAGGGACTCTATGGTGGCGGTATCTATTGAGCCAGAATCTTCTTTCAGACAGTTTCAGACATGCGAAAAATCAGTAATCACCTTAAAAACATTTTTAAAACATCTCCTTTCGCGTCTGGGTATAGGGTTAAATTTGGCAATGGTGGAATCAATTTCTCGAGCTCCTGTGCGAGTTGCAGTCTTGCAGTTGTGGTCTCGCCGAATCGAGATCGACTGTCTTCGGTCCTCGGTCCTCTTCACAGGCGCTCGCTGGTAGTCGTGTTTTCTTTTAAAAAGCTATAATCTTGGACTTGCGGGCGGGAATGAGAATAAAAGAATGTGAGACCGGAGCGGCGGAATGAGGATTGAGAAAACCACAAATGGGGTGCAGAGCCCATTGGCGCTGATTGCTCACCTCGGGTGTCCGATGGCAGGAGGGGTGGGGAGAGAGTGTACAGGGGGGGCGGTGGGACTCGCGAGGGGAGGAGAGGAGGAGAGGGGAGGAGAGGGGCAGCGAAGCTATTATCGGTCCTACAGACGATTGAGCTTTCATGCTCCTGTTCATCCTATTCTTGCTCCGTAATTGAAAAAAAGGCACCCATTTTGACGGCTCGCGGACTATGTGTATACCCAGACTGTATTCAGACGTTTGTCTGTCGTTGAAAGTTGCCGGTAAGAATGGGGCTGTTGCACTTTTTTGATGTCAGCGATTGAACAGTCGATTCAGGTGTAAAAACCTCCAAAAATAACGATGGCAGCACTAAACACTTCCGAAATTCACTCTTAATTTCAAAAAACGATTTCAACTGAGCGAGTGATATGGCCGTGATGCCGTGAACTTGGATAAGACTTTTCAACGTTGGTATCTATATCCATTAGTTAGAAGCAAAAGTGGCGCGATCCATTGTGTGTTTCAAAAACGTGCAATTATTTTAAATTCACAAGTGGATTTATAGTCACTTTTGATCCTATACTATCCTAGTCTTCAACCCTACCACGGAATAAAGGGTGGTGGTCTATAACTTAATCACCTAGCCTCAATCACGTTCACTATATTTTGACACTGGCTGGTTTTTCTCATTCCGGTAAAATTCAGGTAGGGTGCAAGTATATCTTCTAAAACTGGGCGGCTCAATTACCCATGTAAACTAAAATGCTTTTTAATCTTTTAGGTACTAACCCCGAACACATTCGTTTACTTTAATTCGTTTCTAATTATTTCAATTCATCGTATTAAATATGAAATATAGCGTTAAATTGTGCGGATATAAAGTCAAAATACATCGTTGAGCGTCTTCAATAATTGTATGGTTCCGGTAAAAATAAATGCAGCGGACCATGTAGGAATATTTATCTACTAGCTTGATTTGCATGAACGCGCGATATGAGTTGACTCATTGAACTTGGTATTGAAAGGGTTACAGTCTTAAAGAGTGACCCCTCTAATCTCTCCCTATGCCCTCTTTTTATAATAAAGTCCAACTTTTTTATTAAAAAAAAAAAAAAAAAAAAAAAAAAAAAATCTGACTAAAAACAATGTCCAAGCCAATAGACTTTTAATGTCCAAACAAAGAGCGATCATCAACGAAAATGAATTATTCAAAAGGCCAATATTTAGTAAAAAAATCAAATCAACCAGCATAAGGAATGGGAACGAATATTCGCATGAAAAGGTCGCGGTTATTTAAAGGAATTAAATGTATCTAAATAAGTCCAAGTGTCAAGTTAATATCAAAGTCAATGGGATAAAAACTCAAGTAGGTCTGCGTTAACATAGGTTAATGCAGCACTGAGTAAAAAATTCCAGTTAATTCAACCGGCCGTCTGTTTAATACTTACTTTTACTCGTTGAATTCCTGTTACTTGACCGCGGAATTAATGTTTAAGTAACAGAAATTCTCGTAGAAACACCAGGAATTTCTTGTTAAAATAACAGGAATTCCGGTTAGGTAAGTATTAACAAGATTCCGATTACAAGAAATTTTTCTCAGTGAGTGATGTGATGGGCTATGGTCGTTCTTTATTTGGACATTCAAAGCCTAATGGACTACGTTCTTTTTAATTTTCTTTTCTCCTTTTTTTTTTTTGAATTGGACTTAATTAATCTGGACCTTTTCAATTCGGACATTTACTTTTGGATATTTGCTCCTAGCCGCCGAAAATGTGCTCTCCAAATTTGGCACAAAAGTTTTGAAACACCATGTATAGCAGACCAAGAGCAGCCAGCTAATATGCCACCCAACCCGACTCGCCGACTTCCGGGAGTGTCAAATTCAGCGCACTGTCTCGGCAAACAAAAATTTTCTCTCAAGCCGGCGAATCATCACCATTTATTTACTACTAACTTCTTGTTTTTATCTGCGCAACTGCATGAGTCTTGATGACCTAATAATCCGTATTATGAATGAAACCAAGCTAGGGGTCGCGTCCATCCATTGTCGGGGTTCTTTTTTATTTTTATGAATGAGTTTGTCAACAAATTTCAGCAGGCACTGCGCTTTATTACGGCTTAAAAGTATATTATATCCGTGTTTTCCATCAGCAATGACATCTGATCCCTATAAATGCGTTAAAGTGGGTCGACGTGATCGAAACTTTCGTAAGCAGACCCATTGCGTCGCGTCGTGAAGATCTAACGTTCGCACATTATTTTTTTTTTTTTTTTTTTTTTTTTTTTTTTTTTTTTTTTTTTTTTGTAATAAATAAAAATAGAGAAAATTTGCTAAAATTTTGATGCGAGGTGAAATTTTCTCTCGTCGTCGGATTAAATTTCAGATTTCCTCTGATGTTGCATACATCGCACTGGACGTTTGATTTACCTATTTTACTCACCAATCGTATAAGTTTATTTCAATTCATATACAATGTTCCGTGTCTAAAAAATTACAAAACAATGAAAATGATCCGCGTTCAAAAGGAGTTATGCCGTTAGCTTTATATGGTTTATCCCGACGATTTGCCGAACAAATCTGCCTTAAATGTGTTTCTTTGAAGTGACGCTCCAACGTTTCTAGAGTATTCAAAATACAGTCCGTTCTAAGTGTGCCGGCATCGCTCAGGCCTCTAGAATCACCCTCTCACAGAAAAAAACAGAAAAAATCACTTCGGTGTAGCTCTAACAAAACCTTTGGTTGAAAGACCCAGCAAAACACTTTAGATGAGCCCACCAAATATCAATATGTGGTTTACCTAGCAAAAGCTCTTTAGTTAGGCGTACACAACGTTTGGTTAGATCTACTACTTAAAGTCTTTTGCTGTCATTTGTCTACCAAAGGTTTATACTCTGTTCCATTTCGGAGCGACCGTGGGAATTAACGCATATATGCAGGGAAACCCGGTAAATGGCAACAGCGGAAACCCAGCCACAGCACCGACGGTGAGGACAATGCTCCGGGCCCGCTCGGCTGTCCCTTTCTTTTCTGAGGCTGCAGGTGAACCGGTGACTCTTTCCCTTGCTCTCTTACAATTTTTTATCAACTTTTTTAAATTTTGAAAAATTCATCTTTTACACGTCGAATTAGGATTCGTCGTGAAAACACAAGAAAAACGAGTCTAAGAACTTAGTAAACAACGCATTATTAACGGTTTAAGCGGCAAATTTGCGTATTTTATACTTTCTTCAGAAGCTAAATTTTACTGCGTTTATTCATACTTTTATTAATACGAATTGGTAAAGCAAGAAATTATATTAAAAAACAGAGCAAAAAATAAACTGAGCAGTGAAAGCACGCGGTACAAGAGATTCGAAAAGCGCTTTTAACGTTCCCTCAGTTTGGGATAGGATTGCACGCCATCAAAACAAGGATGCGTTTGTGCGTGTGCCTGGAATAAAATAATAAACATTTTTTTATTTACCTTTATCACTGAATTGCTGCATGGCTCGGAAAATCAGAAGAAATTAAAAAGTGGGTCTGAATGACAAAAAGTTTCCAGATTTTACTTTAATTTCAAAAAATAAAATCTGGGAACTTTTTACCCTCCTGACCCTCAATATAATTTGCACTGATCTAGGAAATATTTGCCGAACACTTTTTTCGATATAATTCACTCAACAGTTGAGAAACTGTTTGTTTTCTTGGGAAAAACAATTAATGCGCGTGTCCAAAACAAAATTATGCGGTTTTTCTCTTCGTTGACTTGTAAACGTCCAAAGTTTTGAGTTCTGCATAGAAAGGAAAGAAAAATTAGTCTGCCAGCTGATTTTGCTCCAAATTTTCCATCCGAATTTATTAGGCTTAAAAATCAGCTTTACACCCATGCTGGCAAAATTCCAGCAATGTTAATATTCAGCTTTGCTTATAGGGGGAAAAAAAAAAAAAAAAAAAAAAAAAAAAAAAAATGAATTCAAGACTGAAATGACACTCAGCGCAAAAGTTAAGCGTAGGGCCTACGCTCAGGCTTATCAAAAAGTGATTCCACCTGACTTTTACACAAGGAAAAACTCAATCATTCCGACATTGAGTTCATATTTTCTAAACCCACTTTATTTTCATGATATCGAAATTTCATCCGATCGAGTTGTTTCTTAGATGAAATCCCATCATTTTTTCAAGCCGATTTCAAATTTGAAATAAGTTTTACGCAAAAATGTGATACAAAAAATTTCGAGATTTCGGACTTATTCCATTTAGTGGAAGCGTTTACCTGAAAAAAGGGATGCAACGCGCGGCTCGTTTTGAGAGCGGAGCTCGAGCCTTCCTCGGCGATGTATTGTGTCGCCGAGACTGCTGCGTTGCCAGCGTTTGCAAAGCCGACTACCTGGCCAGGGTCGCTCCGAAATGGAACAGAGTATAGTCGGCGCCATACTAAAGCAGTTTTTCTGTTTTTTCTGTGCATGAAAACTTTAAAAGATTGATAGGTAGCAGTGGTGTAGGGGGGTCAGGAAGTTTGGACTGTCCCCTCTCACCCTTTGTCATTGACATTAGCCCTTTATAGGGTATCTAATTGTTCGCGTTTTCTGGAGAATTTTGACAAAGGATCTTGTACCCAACGCCCACCTTCTTGGTTATTTTTGGTCAGTCCCCTCAAAAAATCTCTATAACTACGCCTAAATGTCCTCAGTATAGGGGCGTTTTATCATGCGTAATAAAACGCCCCTACATAGCCGAATATTTTGCCAAAATGTTGGTGCTTGAATTCTCCGTCAATCTAGGACTAAAACTGTTGAAATTGGGCTTACATAATTGAGTAAAAAAAATTACGCAATTCCTGTGGGGAATGGGGACGTCCGTTTTCAGAATAAGAAATTACAAGCCTTTGAATTCGATTTCTCAATAAGTGACTACTTACTGACGCGTTCTTTATTGAGCCAGCATCTCACCTCAGAAAAGTGAGGAATTACCTTAACCCTTTCACACCTGAAGATGCTTTTTATTTAGGGACGGATTATTAGCTATCATAGCATCTCGTATACTTGAAAAGATGTGCGTATCATATTTCCATACCTACATCATATTTTAGTGTCATATTTTCGCCATGATTCTATGTTATTCATATATGTATACATTGAAATGTACACCAGGTATGAAAGGAATAAGATCTGCAAAACGAGCAGCCCTACAGGAAGCATAGTGTTCTTACAATCCAATGGGGCTGTTGCACACTTTTGGTATACGCGATTTAACAGTCGATTCAGGTGTAAAAACCTCCAAAAATGACGATAACAGCTCTAAAAACTTCCAAAATTTACTCCGAAACCCAATAAACGCCTTTATTTGCGCGAGCGTATAGTGGTTGGGTATAGGGCAGTAATAATGGGAGATTTCTATCTATTAATACTGTAACTCCTTCCAAAAGTAACCAATAAGAGACGATTCTCCTTAGACACCAGTGTCACCAGGTGATGCCACGGTACTATTAATCGGATGTGAGTCACATAACTCTGGTGTCTAATTATTCTGTGAATCTTCCTTGTCAGTGTAGAGAGAGTGACGAAATTAAGATAGGAATCTCCTACCTATGTAGCATGGATTGCAATAACCGCAAAATAGTCGTCAAATGTTTGCAATTTTATCATCTGACCATAAAGTTGCAAATATATGGCGCGGCGTACAAATTGAAACGAAAAGGCAAAAAAATTGAAACTTCTCGGGGTTTTTTCCTCTCCAACTCTTTGTGTATGTGTCACTTCCACTATGCCTGTGTGTCTATGTGTCAAAAGTTGCAACTTGCGGGTGGAGAATTGCCCATAAGTATGTTGATAAAAAATTACCATTTTATTTCAACTTTGTTGCCATAAATTGCAACATTTAGATTGAAAAATGCTATATGGGGGAGTGAAAAAGGGCGGGACTACAGTGATTTGCGATTGGAGTTTTTCTTTTTAAATTTACGGGGAACTAGAACCTCTCTTCTCTATAGAAGAAAGACCCCCCCCCCCCCCCCCGACACCCTACCTTTCTTCTAGAGGGCCTCAAGTTCAAGATTGCGTTGGGCCGATTCAAGTGGTGCAAATCCGCTCCTGCAACTTATGCTTTTAACAACTTAGAATATGTTAATTTTGTCAATTGCGGTCCGAACTAGAAACACGGATGATCAGATGGAGATGAAAAGACTCATATAATTAGCCTCTTTTGATGCTATATGCCTGAAATTATGCTGGGAGGTTCTTACTTACAGTTTTTCGGCGTTCGACGGGATGTTCTTGGGAATCTGCGTAAGTCCTCGGTGCGAACAATCGATGGAGAGTCCAGTACAGGTGCAAGACCACGGACAGACGGTCAGGTCAGTAAAAAATCCATTTTTGCTGACAGAGTTGGCTTCCAGCATCGGATGACCACCAATGCGGATGGAGCTGCTCATGCTCAAGTCATTGCCGGAGATTCCGACCACGACTTGGCCCAAAACAAAACACAGTAAAACACACACCAAAAAATCGCGATTAGCGCACAACGACATCGCGATCTAACTCGGCTGTGATTCAAACGGTGACAAGAGAAGCCGACATTATTCAGCGATCGGTCGGTTTGATTCGGGCGTCTGCTCTCAAACTAAAAAGAAAATTGACAACGCGAAAGAACACAAACTTCAAAGGACACAAAACGATCAAATCTCCTGGGATCACATTTTTGTAAAATAATTCGGTTTACAGTTGATAACAACTGTGCCGCAATAAACTGACACTTCACAAATCAATGAAAATTCAATGAGCGAACGCGAGCCGCAGTTTCCCGTCTGAAAAACGGGGATTAACGCAAAAAGACACCGAAAAGGTTTGTTGAAAAAGAATTTACGAAAACCGGACGCTGATAAAACACGTTAGGATCGGAATCGCGGGTAACACACGTCCAACGCAAATCACCAACCTCACGCCACTGAACTCGGCGGGCTTCGGAGAGGTTGAGCTCTTCAGTCAACGAACGATGGACCGCGACCGGTGAGGAGCCCAAGTCTGTTTCAACACAATTCCGCTAGATTCCGCTAGCACCCGCGCGTTTTAAACTTACGCGCCTCTCTGCGCTGTGCCGCATCCTCTACCATGCTTCGCCCTCTAAAGCCGTCTTTCTTTATCTCCACAACTTTTGCGAACGTAAAATCGCGAATTTTGAGTGATCTCTGACTCCACCTACGAAGTCACATGGTCGCAGGCGACCAATAGAAATCATTAGAGGTATCAGAGTGCTGTTTGCACACTTCGCATCACTCATTCCCACCGTCCATGACAGTTCACGGGCGCAACCCTTTTGGGCGAAGGGGTAAAATCAGGCAAAAAAAGGGAGGTCTATTGGGCGAGGCAATTTGGGGGGGCAAAGACAGGTGAAGTGAGATGCCACGGGACTTTTGGGCGAGGTCAATTTGTAGGCTTGGCAACCTCGCATTTCTCCGCAATGCGACTACAATCTTTATCAGACGCATTTCACAGCAATTTTAACAAAGAATTTTATCATCATCATCCATGCATTCACACAGTCGTCGAGAGGTCCTCAAAGAAATTCAGGCGGAATCTTTCACAAAAATTTACTCCATCAGGCGCGGCGCAACAATGAGAATGAACCACGGAAAGCAGTTGCTGATCGGATGGCTGCGGCTGAAACATCATGGAATCATTTCGAGGCAGGTTCAAAAACATCAGAAAGTCGCCTTCAATCCGTGAAAGAGCTTGGTTATTTATATCAGGGCAAAAAAATTTAAAATTTCTCAATTTTTTCTTCAATTACGATCAGTTGTGATTTTTTGCTGTGATAATAGGTTTAAGTGCTTTTTTCCAATATTTTATCATTTTTCTGTGATAAAAAGTTTAAGTGCCTTCCAATTTTCGGACCTGTCTCTTACACTTGACTATCTGGCATCAATGGTGAGTAAATATGAAAATCGTATTTTTCTGAATTTTTAACTCGCCCAATAAGCCCCTTGTTTTCGCTGGATCCCTCCAAACCCCTGGTTTTCAGCTCGCCTAATAGACCTTATGTTCCTCGCCCAACAGGGTCGGTTTTTACCCCTCCTCGCCCAATAGTCCGTCTACCCAGTTCACGAGCTCCTTCTCAGCAATGATACCTGCCTCAGTGGCGTCATTTTAGGTCTTGCCCCCCCCCCGCAAATTGTTATGGTTTTTTTTTCTTCTCAAGCATTTGATCATCTAACCTTCGAGGTCCTTAATGACCCCAGAGACAGCAGAGACCACACACTAGATCGCGCGGTGGACGATTTTATTTTCGAGGACTCAACAAAATAACATGGGGAACAATAAGCAAATTTTAGCGATCGAATATCATTCACCGTCGTATGATATTCGATGGATTTGCATTTTATTTTGATGATATTCGATTGTTTCGTTGGTCTCACCGGAGACCGTTGAATTCCAACAATTGGAAATTTCGAATTCACGTCCGGAGGTAGATTCGATTTTCGAATAGTTGCAACCGTTATCAGAAATCTCATCTTCTATCCTTTCTGGCTCCTTCCGCCACGATAATTTCGGAAATGACGAACTTTTCGAATAAGGTTTACTGTACAGACCATGCGTAGAAGTCATTTTCCTATGAGACAAGCATAATTTTGGCTTCGAAAACGCTAGTTTTTTTTGTTATAAATGGCCTTGTCATCCAGAGCTGATTTAGAGGTTATGTCAGGGCCGGATTTCGCACTAGACGAACTAGGCCCGGGCCTAGAGGCGCCGCAGTCCGAGGGGCGCCGCGCCGCACAGCGACACGGTCAACGAGTGCTTACATTTGAAGACATTTCTGGCAGAACAACAGACACCGACACCGAAAACCAGTGAAACTTTAAGTTTTTACGAAATAAGTGAGTTCTTTCGCCAGAATGATCTGCTTGAAATTTACCCGAATGTGGAAATAGCCATCCAAATGGTCCTATCTGCCGCGTCTTCAAACTGCACCGGCGAACGTTCCTTTTCTATATTAAGTCGCGTTTTAAATTACTTTCGGGCAACAATGGGTCAAGAACGATTGGTTGCTTTAGCAGTCTTAACTATCGAGCAGCGCCTCACGAGGAACATTGACTACGATGAAGTGATTAACGACTTCTCACGCAAAAAATCTAGAAAGAAAATGCTGTAAATAAATGTGAGTAAATGTAACCATGTCTTTCAAAATTTACTGTTTTCGCTCCATTTTTGGTTCTCTTGTGTAGAGCGGCGACCCGAATGACCCGATGCGATCAAAAAAATGCAGTAGTGGGGGGGGGGGGGGGGGGGGGTAGAAAGTCCGGCCATGCGGGAGCTCGGGAAGGGGCGCCGGAAAACTTTTGGCCTAGAGCGCTGAGAGGGGTAAATCCGGCCCTGGGTTATGTTATGGAATATTATTATCGCAGTTTTCATTTTCAAGAGAATATCATTCAGAAGTTCATTCTCGACTCTCATTGGCTAGCTTTTTCACCGATCAGCAGCATCAGTTAGCAATCATCAATTCTTGAAGTGAATGATATTCGATCGCTAAAATTTGCTTAATATCCAACGGCTCCTATGTGGATTGTTGACCAACTACCAAAACATTGATGCTTCGTTCTGATTGGCCACTGACCTTAACATCTTTGCTCAACAGTCCACAAAGGAGCCGTTGGACGTTGCTTTGCTTTGTTACGACCCCGAAAAAAAAGTTGCCACTATGAGCGAGATAGGTAGTGCGTGGTCTCTGTTGTCTCTGAATGACCCGACCCAAATACGCTTTTTCACTTACAACTTGAGCGAATTTTATGGGAAAGCAAATTTTTCCCCCCATACTACCTTGAAATTACAAACTGTCTTAACGAATAGTTGACTCCCTCTTCCTCTCTCTTCCTCTCTCTTCCTCTTCCGCCCCCTCCTCTCTTCTCTCTCTCTCTCTCTCTCTCTCCCCTCTCTCTCTCTCTCTCTCTCTCTCTCTCTCTCTCTCTCTCTCTCTCTCTCTCTCTCTCTCTCTCTCTCTCTCTCTCTCTCTATCTCTCTCTCTCTTTTTGTTTTTTGAATTTTTTGTGCAAATCAAAATTTTTGGGGAACCTCCCCCCTCCCCCCACCTCTAAGAAACCACAGCTTACTCTATCCCCTTCAAAATGACAATACTGAGCGTGGTATAAACGAAAAATACCGGAGGATCTACTCGAGAAGCTCCGCCCATCCACGGTCGTCGACAAAAAATAAAACAAAACAAAAAGATGGCGACCATGGACCACAGCCAGTGGCGCGGCTTACGCAGAAATTTTGTTGATAAGGGCTTGCACTGAAACAGGCGTCTTTTTTGGAAAAGAAATTTCAGGGATCTCGAAATACCATAGGAATCATCATGCCAACTTTGAGGGAAATCGCTTCGGCCAATTTTCGGGAAAAATAATACATTTTGGAGGGGCGTTAGCTTTATATTAGCTTTATAATTGTCTCTGGGTATACCTACCTTGTTGGTGCTCCCTCAGAGGTTGTCAGGGATCAGGGTCCAGGGTCATAAAGAGCTCTTGCAATAAGGTTTTGAGCTTCCTATAAATGCTCCCCTCTCTTCTTTCTTCACGTTTTTTTTTTAATTTTTTTTTATTTCAAAATGACAACTCTGCAGTTGTTTAATCGACCCTTGAATGTTGCTCCACGCTCCTCTGGCTCTGTATATCTCATAGTATAGCTGCTGAATTCTCCCGTGAGATATACACGTAGATGATGGGGATGGCCACGACTGCCACGAGTGCGCGTGATTTGTGAAGCAATATTATATGTGCGGACAGTGAGAGTGAAGTGAATGAAAGGACCAGAAGCTGGCGCGCGTGTCTCAGCAATACTTGACGGGATTAAAACGATTGCCGAATCCCGGATCATGAGTCGGATATGCGTATTGTACCTGAGTGCAGTAGATGTTTAAGCACCCCACCTGGGACCTGGGCTGGCGGGCTACTGAGGGCTCTGGCCTCTGGACTCCCGCCCGACTAAGGAATTAAATTGATATACCAAGCATTCCGACTTTTCGGCCTCTACTCACTCATGCTTCAGCATGGAGGCCGCGCACTAAGGCCTAGGATCGTCAAAAAATGGCCAAAATTCAGAGACTACATTTTTCATGAATTTATTATTTTTAAGCTTTCAAGACCAATTTTAATCACAGAAAACACTTTTGCAGGGCTGCCATTTTGCGTATAAGCAATGCTATTTTTTCAATTCACCGATGATTCCACCGGTTGAGAAAAGATTACACACTTCAGTTCAGTGTATGACTGTAATGCACGAAAATACTCTGATCTGTAATCTTTTCTCAACCGTCGTCGATGACTTAAAAAACTTACGGATATGTCAATTAATTAACAGAGTTTCCACCGATTGAGAAAAGATTACAGATCAGAGTATTTTCGTGCATTACAGTCATACACTGAACTGAACTGTGTAATCTTTTCTCAACCGGTGGAGTCATCGGTGAATAGAAAAAATAGTATTGATTATACGCAAAACGGCAGCTCTGCTTTTAACAAGTCAATTTAACCTAGAAATGTCACTGAAAAGTTTTAGAATGATTTTGAAAGGTCGAAAACGATGATTTTTGAAGACTTTTCATCATTGATTTTCGGCCACAATTCTTCGATCTCAGACCATAGTGCCGCGGCCTCACGCAGGATTTCATCCGCATTGCACGTCGCCGCTTTTGTGCCGCGATCCGATTTCAAGAAATCAGTCCTGTCTGCTCCAGCTTCGCCACCAAGTGCCGCGCCTGGCTACTTTGGCACTAACAGTGAACAGACTGTGTTGAAATATGGACCAACGATGAGCCTATAGATAATTATCTTTGATGAAATCTCTGGTTTGTACGTATGCAATATTGTCAGTTGTATAGATGGTGGAATTGAATATACAAGACCGCCAAAGCAGCTAGAGGGCTGCCAAATAGTCTATTTTCATTTTCAAAGTGATATTTCAAACATCCTTTCTTACAATCTTACTCCACAGTAGATCCAGCCTGAGAAACCCGGTCAAAAGAAGGTCCTAATGACAGTGACGTTATATAGGTACGCGATATTGCAATAAAATTTGGTACCTAACATAAGTCCCTGTCAATGGGGCTCTTGCAAACTTTTGCTGTAAGCAAATGAATAACAAAATCTGATTGAAAATCAACAAAAATCACGAAAATCACACTAAACAAGTCTAAAATTCAGTAATAAACTCAGCAAACAGCTGTAACGGCAAAATCGTAATGGCGGAGCTATACGCAGGTATCATGGGAGATTCCTGTCTAATTTGTCACTTTTTCTACGGCAACACAGAGACATGTCTCTTAGATAGGAATCTCCTGCATCTCTCCGCCATTGACCCCTTATGGGCCAAGCCCGAGTATACTCGTTTTTCTTCTCTGGTCTATTTTACACTGCTTCAGTCTTGTCACACTGTGTGACAAGATACGGTCTCGTCTGTCGCCTTCAATTTATCGTATAGGCAATTCCAACTCTCCCGAGTACGAACAGTTAACTACCTTCCCTACATAAACGGATAGGTGGCGTTCTTTTGAACTAACCTGAACTTTAAAGGGTTAAGTCCGATTCTGAGAGTAAATTTCGTGATTGTTCAGTGTACTCATCGTAATTTTTACAGATTTTTATGCAAGAATCAACTCCTTAAATCCCCTGTGTTTAATAAAGCAGATCAAATATTTGTTAACTTGATGACGTGAAAATTGAACTACTACCTATTGGTTTTATGTCGACTTTACATTTCAATAAAATATATCAATAATAGGGCTGTTGCACACTTTTACTATAAGCGATTTAACAGTCAATTCCGGTGTAGAAACCTCCAAAAATAACGATGGCAGCACTAAAAACTTTTCAATCGCGCGTACCGCTCGGCGCTCCCTCGATGCGAGGGTGACGCTATAGCGGCTAGCCATTGAAAATATGCACTGACCGCACCGTAATTTCGGAGGTCGCGCAACTTTAAGCGCTAATAACTTTTGGACAAATCATTTCTCCAGATTGTGGTTTGCGCCATTCGAAAGAACATAACTTTGACTTTTATATCCATCATTTTTTATTCTCCTCCGTGCGTTGCGCGTATTTTTTAGATTCAAAAAACCAAATTTTTTTGTTCCAAAAATTGAAAAAATTGAAACAAATTGGTTAAACATTTTTTTAACTGGGCTTCCATCCACGTCAATCGAAAGCTATTTTAAATAGAAAGCTATTGGCGTAAAGTACGAGTCAAAATAATAATTTGGGTAAAATTTATGGGACTTTGAAAATTTAACTTTGAGCCCCGGCCCCTTCCCAGTTGACCAAAATTCAAAACCTGGACAGTTTTGAACGCGTCTCGACGAGCTCTATCGACCATGAAACTATGAAATTTTTTTGACGATAGCCCATTCCTTATGGGAGCCGGATCAGCCTCTTTAAGAGACAAGTTCGCGCGGTGTCACTAAAGGGTTAAAAATGTGAATCAGAAGTATGAAACAGGGCTTGATTCACCATCAGAAATATCTATACTTGCTCATAAAAGTTGCGTGGTTTTCTCAAAACTCGCCCCAAACTTGAGTTACACATCACTTTTTGACACCATTTTGTGTGCTAAAAAGCAGTCAGTAAAAACGCACGCTGCACTCGCTGGATCAATACCCCGCATTTACCACCATGATCAGCTGATGAAAATTGAGATAACACTCCTCGAGCATTTACACAGTGAAAACATGATGCCAAATTTCCGTTTACTACACCTTGAATTTTGCCAAATGTCCGCCTAAATCCAGCTCCTGGACCATAGTGCGGCGCGGCGCGCGGAGACAGAGAGGGATATGCATAGGGGCGACTAATCGACCATCTGACGGTGTAAGTGTGTTAAAATGCGTAGATAATTTTATCCGTATATTCCAATGACAGTGGCGTACGCAGGGGGGCTAAGGGGGCTACATCCCCCCCAGATCTCCGATTTTTATGTGGGTGGAGGGGAAGGGGGGAATCATTTTCAGTTAAACGATTATCAGTGCGAGCCCCTCCCAAGAAAAATCCTGCGTTCTGCGTACGCCACTGCCGATGAGTGTTAGTATTGGAAAAGAACTGAACTCGTGAACTCTCAACTCTCATCTCAAAAATCAAGCGAAAATAAGGAAAGAGATCAAATCCCCCCCCCCCCATGCACGTCGCATCAACCTTGGAAGATTATAATTATCCGCTAACACAATTTTTGAATCTGAAATAAAAACATACCTGATCCATTTGACTTACCTACGCGATATTCGCGATTTTTGGAGTGTCGACTCTCCCCACCTCCAAAAACTCCCATCAATAAGTGACTTTTGAGGGTTGGAATTCTTTGGGTTTGATGAACATTGGATAGTTTGGTTATAGAATTTGCTAATATGTTCTTGTTTTCACTGCATAGATAGTGGCAGGGTGGTCTGAATCGCCTCCTATAATAACGTGTGAGATTCTCATCCCTCGTTCAGAGGAACAGTGTGACAGGCGGCGAGGTAAGTCTAGAACTCGACGAGGGAGACTTAATGAGAGTAGGGCAATAGGAAATGATCATGTTAGGACACAATTGATGAATTATTGTCACGAATCTAGATAAACACTTAATGGGTCACATTTTATGCAAAAGCACGAATGAGTTAAAGCTATGTCCACATGGAAATCGGATTAAATCCCCCCCCCCTCTCTCTCTCTCTCCTCCTCCTCACTCTTTCTCTCCCCCTCACTCTCACTCACTCTCACTCATTCTCTCTCTCTCGCTCTCTCTCACCGAGCTGACTCATGGTGAACTTGGAACATACTCTTGCGCCAAGGACTTATGATTATTGCAATAGTAAAATCGAGTTATGCGATCAATGATCTGTTGAAGGCAGCGGCGCGGCGGCTCGTGCAATGTGGCAACAATAGATTTTCTCCATTTAAAAGTGTGTAAAATAATCGATTACTTGGTGAGGCGTAGCGCCTCACCTAGTATCGATCTTTTTGCATACGTTTAAGTGGCAAAAGTGCACGGTTGCTAGATTGCACGAGCCGCCACTGGTTGAAGGAGAAGAGCAAAAGAGTCCAGTGGCCGAAATGATCACTCTACTGAGGTAGATGGTGAGGACTCGAGCATGCTTTTTGATAGCTTACGGCCTCACCAGCGACGGCTCGTGCAATGTGGCAACAACACATTCTCTCCATTTAAACCTATGTAAAATCGATCTTTAAGAGGTGTAATTGCACCTCCAAGATATCGCGATTTCTTTTGCATAGAATAAATGGCAAAACAACATGGTTGCCATATTGCACGAGCCGCCACTGGGCCTTACCATACATCTATAGGAGGAGTACCATTTTGTGCCAACATTTTTCGGGGCGCGTGCCGCTGCAATAGACTGTTTTATTAGAGCGATATATCGTATCGATTTCCGTCCGAGGGCCTCTGGTTCCAAACAAACTCTGGTTCTTCCCATAAGCAAACTTTTGAACGGAAATTTATGGTATTAAATCAAACAATTAATGCGACCTTTTTGCGATTATGAATTCTACGTCCTCGAAAAGGCTTAATTATGCCTGGTTCCGTGACTATAACTACCGGAATCAATAAGATATTACAGATTAAATGTTGCATTTGTAGGTTAGAATAGCCCGAAATCCCGCCAATTCCACAACAACAACAATAACATTTGGGTGATTCCATCCTCCAAACGCATCGTTTAATCTGTAATAGGTATCTTGTTGACTCCGGCAATTTTACGCATGGAACCAGGCAAAGTTAAGCATTTTCGAGGACGTAGAATTCATAATCGCAAAAAGGTCGCATTAATTGTTTGATTTAGTAGTCTAAATGACCGTTCAAAAATCCGCTTATGGGGAAAAAATGCATTGAATCAGAGTTTGCTTGGAACCAGAGGCCCTCGGACGGCAATCGATACGATATATCGCTCTACTAAACAGTCTATAAGTGACGGTACACTTTGTCTCAATAAGTAATAACTGTTAGAGTCAACTATACCGATGTAGCTTGAAAATAATACGTATAGCTCGCATATTTATTTATTTATTTTGATTCTCAAAGATAGGAAAAAATGGGCTAACAAAAATCATTTTTTTAAATTGGGGGGGGGGGGGTATTATAGTGCTTCACTCCCGGTGCCACTAATCCTTACTGCGCCACTGTAATTTATTACCACAAGAGAAGTTGCCATTTTTGTCAACATTTCTTTTCGGCCACAGTTCACATCGAAAAATGTAGAACAAAGAATTCATATGTATACGTTCGAGATTTATTTTAGATCAGATTTGTGCCGTGCACCGCGACCGTCTTCCTGAGGGTAAATATATGACAAATAGGTACCTATATCATTATGAGGACCTATCGGAGCAAACAGCACGCGCATATATCCTGTTCGCTCGGCAATCTGCGAAATAGATTCCTCATACTTGTAAGAAGGCATTCTATACAAAATGATTTTTTCCCCCTTTTTTTTCATATGTATCTAAAAGGTAGAATGGTCAGGCACAGGCATGGTTAATAGGCGCGGACTTCTTTTCATTTCCGAGTACGCAGCATATATGTACACGTGTATAAGGGTATCAAGAATTGTCTGAGAACACCCGCCAGTAACTTCGACAATTGAACTTAATAAATCGAAATTTTCCAGGTGGCATAGTAATATCATGACACACATTTGAGCACGATTGAAATTGTGAAGCTCCCCCGCTACAAAATTAAAATATTTCGAAAATGCATGAATATAACGTGATTCGGAAAAGCGTAAAACTCCCAAGACTTTTCGGGCAAACTGCAAGTCTATATCCTTGTTCATGTTCAATTTATCGAAGCTTAAAGTTCTATTTGCAAAAATCCGGAGTTCCCTCTAAAATGATCCAAATTTACAAATTTTGTCAGAGAAGTCCGTTTTCGTAACGCTGAAATCGGTGCTTCAAGAATTTAGAAAAATAAACCATTTTTCGGGGCCCAAAAACCAAATTTCGATCTTTTTTGGAGGACAACGCACTTTTCTCCTGAAATCGCCAGTTGACTGAAAACATTTTTTTTTTTTTTTTTTTTTTTTTTTTTTTAATACTTACAATTGGTCTATATCGTAATAATCAGTGATGAGAAAATTTTCAAAAAATCAACGACAAATTTGGATGCCAAAAAGACTATATGATCAAGCCTTAACCATTCAAGGACCAGGTTAGTTCAAAAGAACACCACCTCTCCGTTTCTAGAGGGAAGGTAGTTAACTGTTCGTACTCGGTGGAGTTGGAATTGCATATACGATGAATTGAAGGCGCCCAAATTTGCGTTTATCCAGAATGAAGACTAAAAACTAGAGTCCCTGTATATCAAAGAGTCTCGCCATACGGGGTATAGATTCTGGTTGGCTGCTAGATTTTAGGCTGTCACGGAGCTCCAGGAGGCGTTCTGTGTTATTCTCCATAAGAAGACCGTTGGAACGCACCTACCGAGGAAGCGTACACGCCCCCTCAGCGAACCCAACCAATCAGAGTGGACGCCTCCTTCGAAATTCTTCTTCTTCATGCTTCACGTGGCGAGACTCTTTGATATACAGGGACTCTAACTAAAACAATGGAGCTGTCGCAAACTTTTGCTACAGGCTTATTAATAGTTGATTATGGGGTAATACCCTGTAAAAATAACGATTAGCGCACTAAAAAATCACGAAATCCACTCCTAAACTCACAAAATGCTTTTGAACGCGAGACCGTAATGGCGGCCGAGGCCGCGGTTTTCTTATGGCAATTGTGTGCTTCTTCTTCTTCTTGTGTGGTGTTGCGAGACTACCTCCTGTAGACGGCGCTGATTGAAGATAGGGAAACCCAATGCAAACCGCGGCCCCGGCCGCCATCACGGTCTCGCGTTTAAAAGCATTTTGTGAGTTTAGGAGTGGATTTCGTGATTTTTTAGTGCGCTAATCGTTATTTTTACAGGGTATTACCCCATAATCAACTATTAATAAGCCTGTAGCAAAAGTTTGCAACAGCTCCATTAGAAATAGACTCGAGGAGAAAAACGAGTAAACTCGGGCTTGGCCCACAAGAGAGTAAAGGGTCACTCTACAGGAAAGTGGACATGATTTGCAAAAATTTAAATTTATGCATTAAAATGCAACCAGAGACGAAAATATTATCTAAATCTAATAGGGTCAAACGTGTTGATGTTACAGCAGGTTTGATGTGTATTTTCAATGACGAAATCGCATGCGTCCCACCCGTACAAAACCTAGCTGTACCACATGTTCCGCTACTTTTTAATTTAATAATTTTTTTAGAGAAAAATAATTTAGTAAATGAAAAAAACTTTTTGTAGGATCAAAGCTTATACCCTCACCTTTAACATATATTTTTTCCAAAGTTTTATCTCTTCAAAACTCACAGAGTTTCAACTTTTACTGAAGTGATTCAAAAACCTTGTCCATTTTCTGTTTCACCTGTTACACCCTTGTTTTGCTCTTTTCTCAGCTTTGGATAGACTTTTTTTAAATTTTGAAAATTCTATCACTATCTAGAAGTTAAGACCTTTCTATCGGTGGGATAGTTTTTTTTTCATTTAAATGATTAAAAAGTTGAAAAAAATTACTTCAAAGTCGTCTGAATGACCCACCCGTTACAAAATAATGACCCAAACTATTCCTATCCTGAAAGTCCCTGATTGATTATGATAATTTTTCACTCTTTTTATGAATTTCAACTATTTCACGAGGAGCAACAAATTATTGTACAGGGGGTCAATGTCGATTTGATTTAATTTGATTTGAAAAATTACAATAAAACTAATGGGGGGCCACCAATAAAATGTTTAGTCATGAGGAGGAACTCCCCCCTCCCCATAGCCCCACCTAGGAGAAGCCTCAAGAAGTATAAATATCAACCGCTCAAGTGTATATTTTCTTATTACTGCATGTAAGTATAAATAAAGCTCGATACAACTTTAAGTCGTTAAATAAATATCGGGGGGGGGGGATTTGGGACGTTTGGATTACCTACCTTCGGACTCTTCATCACCACTTTTAGGGACTCCCACACCAATCACCACATCAACCTGTATGTTGTTGTTTTATGTTTATTACTCTTGTTTTATTATACGTCAATTACAAAAGGAGCCAGGCCGAATATCTCGAGAACGGCCCCGAATTTCGAAAAACGCTGAAACACGTGTTCGATTATTTTGAGGGGGACATCTTTTAAGGGGGTCGCCGATTTGAGGGCCCTCTCTGAGGGGCCCCGGGGGGGTGGTAGGACCTCCCTAAATCCAATACTTCAAATGGGGACCCCAATTTTATATTTGATATTCATAAAGACGGTAAAATTCTAAGATTTTTGGTGCGAACCGAAGGTCGATACAGTTTTTCGTTTTCGATATATCGAAGGTCAAAGTTCGATTTGGGTCCATTTGATAAACTCCTCTTTGAAAAGCCGGAATTTAAAAACAGGGAGTCGAAAATATTCTGTTGAGCAAGCCCTTTTCGGGTAAAAAAATCAATTTTAACAAAATTTTAGTCAAAATTTGGTTTTAAAGCCCACAAACATGTTTAACGTTTTTGGCCCCCACGGGGGCCATCAGAAAAATTCCGAGAGACGACTCCTATCGAGTCATACATCAATCGAAAAGGCGTAACAAACTGAGCATTTTGGCGCAAACCGGAGGTCCATGTCGTTTTTCATATTCGAGATATCGCATTCTGTAAATCGACATTTGACATTCGATATCTCGAATATGAAAAACGACATGGACCTCCGGTTTGCGCCAAAAGTCTTAGAATTTTCCCTCTTTTTGAATATCAAATAAAAAATTGGGATCCCCATTTGAAGTATTGGATTTAGGGAGGTCCTTACCCCCCCCCCCCCCCCCCCCCCCGGAGGCCTCTCAGAGAGGGCCCTCAAATCGGTGACCCCTTTTAAAGATGTCCCCTTCAAAATAATCGAACAGGTGTTTCAGCGCTATTCAAAATTTGGAGCCGTTTTCGAGGAATTCGGCCAGGCTCCTTTTTTAATTGACACCCTGTATTTATAGTGCTGTGTTTGGCAGCAGCGCGCCGACCAAGCAGACCAAGTTTGTAGGTTATCTCTCAGCAGTCTCGGCTCTTCTTCCCCTGCTGTCGCGATATGCACGTAATGCACTTATTTATTTTCGACGTTTGGGAAGTGATGATTGCGACATTTTTTCGTGTTTAAAGTATTCAATCTTCTAGAATTTGTCATCCGGTGCGAATTCATAGTAGCCCGTCCGATTGTCCGCACAAGACTTCGTGTAAAATCAATTATTTTACTTAAACCCATTTTCGGTAAGTTTTTCAGGTATTACCCATCTTTGATACATCATGATATAAGTACATACGTTCTCACACTTTCAAGAAGTACCTACCTATTCAGCAGTCATTTTCGTTGTCGAAAAATGTCGTACTAAACAGCTAGCTATCAAAGAATCCTCACTCGTGTATAAAACTGTATTGTTTAAAGACTGTCATGCCAGGTTCATACAAGGCTTTTCTTTCAACTAGGATGACAGTTCATGATTCATGTGAGAAACGTTTGGTAGCTTATTCAGGGATGGAGAGAAGTTTTAATGAATACTGTTTTATTAATGAACTCTCATGCTTATTTTACCCTATGTCTTTGTGGGCCTCCTCACAATGAATGGTAGGTACTTGCTTATTAATTAAAGTACGCGTATTTGAAAATTGAGTATTGGGTTCGGACCTGTAGCAATGCTCACGCTCGAAGTGTATCGGTGAATAGATGGTTAGCAATAAGTTTTCACTCTTTGTTGAAGGCTTCTGCGCACGCTCTAACAGTTTGATTGAACAGGCAGTTATAGCAACATGACTTTCAAAATTTGGTAATAAACACAATGAAAGTTGTCATTTTTGGACTGTTGATGATGGAACTGATGTTATGATGATGTTATTTGATCGGCCGCCGCCAAGTAACAACGTTGAATTTGCTATCTCCGATGAATAATTTTTTTCTGCTTCAACGAGCAACCAGAGACAAATAGAGACCCAGCACACCGTTTGCTTCCCGCGTTAGAAAAGTGAAGCAAGTTTAGTGCGCACAGTTTTGTTCGGGAGTCACCGGCTGCAACGACAAACAGTCGCCTAATGTTGAGTGGTGAGCTCAACGAAAGGCTGTGATTGGTCCTCAGTCCTGGTAACGGAAACCGGTTTTGCCTGGCAAATGCAAACCATGCGCTCATCAGTCAATAGTAGGCGACTGTTGGCTGTTGTTTCGATGAGTTCCGACCAAAGCTGAGCTGGAAAAGTGGACACCTGTTGTAAGCTTTGTGCTGGGTCTCTATTTGTCTCTGCGAGCAACAGATGATCACCTTTGGTTTGTGATGATTTTGGCTCAGCGATCGTCCTATTTGATCCAACTGATTGGGTGTTTTCAGAGGTTTAACCAACAGCTCTTTGTTGAGTTTTGATGCATGTTTGGTAGCTGTATACTACAAAGAACCTTTCCAACAGTGGAAGGATCAAAGGGTCAGATAAGACGTCCTTCATTATGAAAATCATTTTACTTTTGTTTTTTAATTTTGTTTCCATGATTTCAGATTTTTATAGGTATGAATTCTTATAGAAACTATTCCAGAGGGCCAAAATTCCCTCAGACTGGTCCTAAATTCTCTCAGACTGGTCCTCAAATGCTGAATGACCGTGCAAGTAACTTTTACATTCATGATCCAGATGTCTGGCATAGGACATCCTCTAGCTTCAACAAAAATTTATCAAAAATAGTTTACTCATCGAATGATCCAATAGTAAGTATAAAGCCATGGTCCATTAATAACAGGCTATTTTGGTAACGCTGATCCTAATCTTTGAGTTCAAAGAAGTCTGCAGTAAGCTCCAATACTTTTCTCTATTTCAACTAATCCAACTGTTAATGCGAGGGATGAAAAATCGCTCGACACATCAATGTAAATTCTACCACTTGAGGATACGTGTTTAAAAAATATAAGTCGCAAAGTTTTAAATTCCGTAGAATGAAGATTGCAAGTATTCCTTTGACCATTGTCATAATGTACTAATAAATTAATTATTTCTATTTCCTTTATTTTGTTTTCAGGAAACTTCCTATATTTATATTCCCAATAGTGGTGTTAGTGCCATAATAGGCACCAGAGGCTCGCAGATTAAACATATGATGAAGATGAGTGGGACTAGAATTATCATACCTCCTCTTGAAAAAAAAGTCGCAGCTGCCACAAGCAAGAGGAAAGTGACTATTGTTGGACCTCCTCATTGTCATTATCGGGTAAGAAATGGCTCAATATACGTACGTGTAGTGTCAGTCTCTTAACACCAAAGTATAGGGACAATCAGGCTCTCGCTAACTTTTGCCTTATGGAGCAAAGACAACAATGAGTATACTGAAAAATTACAAAATTCACTCCTAGACTCACAGAATGACTTGAATGTTCAAGGGCTAATGTTAGAGCTACGCAGGTACCATTGGAGATTCCTATCTAATTTGAGGCTTTCCTCTGTGTGTCTGTATAGAGGAAGAGACAAATTAGACAGTAATTCGCCATTACACCTGCATAGCTCTGCCATTTCAGAGCAAAGATTGCGTAGCTATGCAGGTATCATACATATGAGATTCCTGTCATTTTCTCTTTAGAAACGCCCAGAGGAAAGCCACAAATTCGATGGGAATATTCCAAAGTACTTTTATTTAACAGGTATGCTCGACTCGCTTCCTGCGTCATCTTCAGTGGCGCGCAGTTCAAAATCATCAGCCGAGATGGCCGACAAAAGAAGAAAACAAACTGACTCACTCGGGCGACTCCGAGAGTGTCACCCGAGTGGGGTCGGCGAAACACGGAGTCGCCCGAGTGAGAGTCTGTATGTTTTCTTCTTTTATCGGCCATCTTGGCTGATGATTTTGAACAGCGCGCCTCTGAAGATGATGCGGGAAGCGAGTCGAGCATACCTATAAAATATAAGTACCTTGGGAATATCCCATGGCACTTTTGTAACTCTGCCATCAGGGCCTTGAACCTTAAAGTCATTCTGTGAGTCTATGAGTAAAGTTAGTGATTTTTTAGTGTAATTCCTGTCACCGCCGCTGGTTCTTAAGTAAGAATCAACTACTCAATCGCATGTAGCAAAAGTTAGCTGGAGACCCATTGAAGACCTTGCGGACAGAATAGCTTAGTATATAATTTATTCTTTTGAGAGAAACGCGTTCGAAAGTTTAAAAGTGGGTTTTTGGATAATTAGAAGTTAGAAAGAGATAAAATAGTTGATTTCCTAAATTAAGGTATCAAATAATCACTTTGAAACTTTCAAAAGTTCTATCGCTTTTTCAACATTCAAAGGACCTGTCGAAAATAGTCAGTTCTGTAAATTCATCTGAAAGTGAAGTAAAGTAGGGGACTGGAGGAATGTCAGATGGCTCCTGGAAGTAGACTATCCACAATACTCATTTCAATGAATCTAAGCGTAGGAGATAGCCTACTTAAGTTAAAATCTAAGGCTACTTAAGTCAAAATCTAAGGAGTCGGCTGACATTCTTTTGGTCCCCAACTATGCAAAGAAGTAAAGGAAACAAATGAGCTATTCAATTTCCAGAACCATTACCATTAACTTTTGTCTGTAAATTTTATGCAATTTTGTGAAACCGATATGTACGATGAAATTGCCTAAAATATCGTCTGAGAGAACCTGCATTTTTGAATTTTACCAGGGGTAGACTGTCCCTTTTACTAGAGGATGTCCCCCAGACTTCCAATGGTGCATCTACTCGGAAAAAGTCTGGGTTACTCTAAAAAAAACCTGGGTTTTGACAAACCCTGATTAAAATAACCTTAAATTGCATCCCAAGGACTCTAAATTTTTCAAATTTTATTCCGGGGGAGGACTCCTAGACTCCTCTGGTCGCGCCAAAATTTTCCCGGTATTTTTTTCAACCCCAGTGCACCCCTAATCAGGGATTCGGAGCCGAAGCCACAGTTAAAATTGAAATTTGCACTTCTACTCAGAAAACAATGAATAATTATTTCAGAACTGACAGAACTTTATTCAAAATGAGCCATTTTGGCTCTGAGAAATTAGTTTTGGATTATTCCTCCATTGGATAGAGCATCATTTCGCGGTTCTTAAGCTGGGGTTGTTTTTGTCCTAGCCCCCTTGGGAGCGGCGGGGGAGGGCGTCAAAGTCAAAACCTATTTTCGTCCATAACTTTTGGCCAAAGTGAGCTACAACACTCAACTTTAAACCAAAAAGTTACACGTAAAAAGTTCTTAAAAGAGCTCTTTAGATGTGTTACATATTGTATTTATCTCAATTTTTAAAGTGAAAATTGCATTTTTTTGTTTTTTACCAACTCAAAAATTTTAAATTTTGCAATTTCAAAAGATGAATACCATCTTCGATTTTTTTTTAAAAACTGTCTAGAAGAAAGCTCTTTCTTTGTTCTTTCAAATGGCATAAAGTTCATTTGTCGGCAATGAATAGCCTTGGAGATATGAACGGTCAAAGTTGGCAAGGTCGCCGAAATTCATGAAAAGGGTGCGCTCCCAGCGTTCGTACTTGCACGCCCGCTAACGTATAGTTGCAAAAGTTGACAGCTGGGTTATGCACACTGTCAAAATATGTTATTTGGGGGTGAAGGAGTGTGTTTTGGGTAACTTAGGAGCTTGAAGCTCGACGAAAATCGGTACGCAGTGTTGTCAAATGTCCAAACTCATGTAAGTTTATATGAAGGAGGTATTAACACGAAGTTGAATGGAAAACTCAGAACTTACGCTACGCAAGTTGGAAACACTGCAGAAAACTTATATTCCACTTTGAGGTCTTGCTTTTTGGGCAAAGTAGAACTATAGGCTAATTAAAAACACGTTCCTTCCCTGCTTACTCCTAATGTAATTTTTTCCAAAATATGATTTTTTCTTTTACCTTATTTTCATGCATTTCCATGATTTAGCAGGAACTCGTTTTCAATTAGCCTGTAGTTCTACTTTGCCCAAAAAACAAGACCTCAAAGTGGAATATATGTTTTCTGAACAGAAAAACCTGTCCAACCTTGTGTCAGCTGCTTTTGATTTTAATTTTCTTTCAAAATTTTTGCTTTTAGGCTCAATTTTTCATTTTCAACAAGATGATGGGTGATGGATTTTTGACCGGACTAGATGCCCCTTTAGAAGTAGAAATGTCTGTACCTAGCAATTTAGTCGGGAGTGTAATTGGCCGCGGAGGACAAGTAGTTAAAGATATTCAACTCCAAACCGGTGCTGTAGTCAAAATACCAAAGCAAAGTGAAACAAATAGTGAACAAGATACGCCTATACATATTATTGGCTCATATTTCTCAGTTGTTGTAAGTATTTTTTCGTACAGTTACCAGACATCCTCTCTTTTCCAGATGTGTCCCTGTTTTTGATTACTGTCCGGGTTGTCCAGCTAAACTGCAGCATGTCTACTGTCAAGGACAACCTGGAAAATCAGGGAATGTCAGGGAATCGTCTGGGAATTCAGTTCAAAAACCTGAAAATAATGATTTTCTCTTGCATGTTGCGTTTATTCACGGCGTTTCAGCGTTTTCAGTCCTGTGCCTCTAGTACTCTCTGCTGTTATTCTCTAGCTCTGTTTTCCGATACCTTGTATGCTCCCCTTAAATGATTTTTTAATCAATTTTTGACAGGTTTGCGATGGTACTGTTTTTCAAAGTTCTGAAAAATAGTCTAAATTGTGGGAAAAAATCAATGAAATGTAAGGGAATTTCAAAATTGAACTTTGCTAGACACTATGGTGTTTCAAAGAAGTCAAAGAATCGAAATATAATGCGCACCGGGCATTTTCCACAGCATTTTGTCTCTAGATTTACGATCTGAAATCAGAAATTTTATGGATGAACCTATATTTTTTTTTCTCTCTATTCTTTTTTTTTTTTTTTTTTTTTACAAGTGTATTAATATTATTTAGGGAAAGGTGAACAGTAAAAGTGCAAGTAAAAGTGAATAAATAAATAAATAAATAAATAAATAAATGATTGGCGTTATTTTCTTCATTCCAGGCTGCTCAAGTGGAGATTCGTTCTATCCTGAATAATGCAGCTCGTAGGCACTACAAACAAAAGCAAAGTGCAACATGGCAAAATACTGGTTACTAATATTCCGATTGGTAAAATTTTTTGACCGAACTCATGAGGATCGACACTGTTATAAATGCAGAGAAATTTTAGTTTCCTCATTCAAATATAATATTTGTTTATGGTCATCAATAATTCAGTAACTGGTACAAAGTAGGCCTCAGTCAGTCCCCAAATAAACCAACGCTCAAAGTTGTTTCAGTTGATGGTTGGTACTCCGCCACCACAAATGTGTGTCAATCTTTCTCCATTATCTGCCTCTTCGGTTTGTTACAAGACTTTTCCGGGAGATTAGTGATGATGCCCCTTCTCTCTCCTTGTTCTGTTCCTTCTGTAATTTTTTCTTTGTCTCATCATCTTATCTCATGTTTTTCTCATTTGATGAAAAGGGTAATTCCACAGTAACGGTACTTTTTGCCAACGCAAAACAATGTTACAGGAATTGCTTCATGAAAACATCTAAAGTTGCCAGATGAACAAATATTTCTGTTAAAGATGTTTCTTTCAGCTCTGCTACGATGGATTGTAAATTAATTGAATCATTGAAATCACACAGCTATTTAAAAGTCGAAGTGGGTGGAATGACCTGGCGAAAAGACCATGGTCATTCAGTCATGGTTGAATGACTTTTTGATTCCTCTAAACCAGTTTGATTTCATTGTATCATTAAATTTATGGTTTGTTTTTGTTTAACTTGTTTGTTTCTTGAAGAAAAACATTTATGACAGAAATATTTATTTGTTTGACAGCTTTAAAATTTTTAGCTTTTGTGAACATTTGTCCATATTAGGATCAGTCCAAAATATCATGTCCACTTATTATGGTCCTGGGCATTTTAATGCAACTTGTTGGAGCCAATTCCATTTTTGTCACAAGACAGAAATGGAAACATGTTCCACAACTATTAATATGATAAACTATGAAGAAAGTATGGCAACATTGTTTTTTTTTTCTATTAAAAACTGTCACAATTTTTGTTTGGACCGCATGCTCAGCAAAGCTTCGGATGCGTGGCTTCCAAGTGTCATTAGTAAAATTAATTCAGCTTGAAAAATTTATGATCAGTTTTTTAAATAATTATCAAAAATCGGTTAAGCAACTGAAGCTTCTGCAAACACTAACAATAAAGATTGTAAATACTCTGAATACTTATTCGTAGACCTCTCATCAATTGGACTAAAATATAAAGTGGACATTTCATAACATTTTGGTCATAAAAATTGGATGGACAAAATTATTATAAGGTCATATTGTATTACCAGGTTAACGTAAATTGGACGAACGTTCCTGAAACTTATTTTTAATTATGCGATTTCTGTGAAAATTATTGGCATCAGCAAAAAGTCCTGTTACCTTGAAATTACCCTTAAGATTTGAAGATGTCTCTGTACATTCAATTTTGTTATTTGTTTTTGTTTGTTTATAAAGAATCATTGTACTATTTTATTTCTTTTAATTATAGCTCAGTCCTAATATGTCAGAAAGTGTAAATAACAAATATTTATTAATTTATTTATAGGTCTGTCTTGTTCTATTTGTTTGTTTATTTTCTTTGTATATATATTTTTTTCCTCTCTGTTGATCTTACTTGGTAATACAGCCAAAAAAAAAAAAAAAGTCTGAAAAGAATGTCAAAATGTTTGGTTAGTTATATTTTTGTGTTATTTAGGACAATGAAAAAGAAATTTTAACAAAATTTTTGGCCAGTGCTCAAAAACTTCCTTGGATTTATGTCATGCTTTAAACTCCTGAATTATTTATTGGTTGAGCTTTTCAAATCATGCAGGAATTAGCTCTTTCAAAGAGTATTGGAGTTCTTTGAAGGTCCGTGTGAGTCATTGAAGAATTAAAAATATTTCCTCATTGAACTAACTTTGATCAATTTAAATATCAAACTTTCTGCTCAAACTTTTGAATTTGTCAACATTTTCTTTTTAAGAAGTATTTTGTGCTTTGGACTAAATATTTTGGTAGTCTTGGTGTCCAAAATAGATTTTTTTTAAATTATGTATTTGTCCTTGTGGAAATTTCTTTGATTTTCTGTTCGAAAATATGCACTGATTGCTGTTTTATGCCTGTGTAGTCTCAGTTACAAACGTTTCTTGTGTATTTGAATCATTCAGTTCATCACTCTCTTCCACGTTCATTCATTCATGTATTCATTCACGGTGACAATCCACCTTTGAACCTGACGTCAGCGCTGGGCGATGACTTCTGCATCAAAAAAACCCTTACATTGTTTACGGGTTCTAAATTCAAAATTTAAAAATTCCTCTGTTTATAAATTTTGTATGAATCCCTATCAATCTGTAAAGTTTGTCAGCGCTGTGAGTAGCCTTGAGCTGTTTGGCACTGCCTTAGTAGAAAACGAATTGAAAACAACAACATTCATTCATCCATCTCTTCCAGGAATCTTTGTTGTACTATATTTTTTCAAAAGTGTGAATGGCCTAAGATTTTGAGGTGGCTGAGGAGGCACCTCTTTAATGTAAATGAATTTTACTATGACTAAATTCATTCTTTTGTTCTTAAGTTTTTACTATCTTTTCAGTGATGTGAATAACCAATAGCTGTTTATATGAACTGTTTTGATGAAAATTCAGTCAGCAAAATTCACTCACTCATTCACTCTTTTATTTACCAATTTATTTACTCATTTATTCTCATTTCTGTGGTTTCTTTTTTAACTTATATAATGTAGCTAGTAAGGGCCTGGAAAATTTTGCAACAGCCGGTCGCCGAGAAATTGCCCACCAAATTGAAATATTAAAGCAAATCTGCAAACCATACAGCAGGCTGATTATGAACCATTGTATCTTAATGCTATCGAGTCGATGTGAGTACGTGTCATTCTTATGGGTGGTGTCATTACGATAGGTTTCATTCCGACAGAAACCCTCCCATCTCTGCGGAAGTTCTCCGATAGCTCAGGATTCATTAGCGAATTTCTGTTGAGATGGGAGGGTTTCTATCAGAATAGCACCGCCCATAAGATAACACGTACTTGATCATCGACTCGATAGCATTATGATACGATCGGTTCATAATCAGCTAATCAGCTGCTATTCTTGACCCCCTGATTGCAAATATAAATTGGAAAACACCTGCAAATCTGTAAAATTTTGTGAGATTCACAGAGATGAGTCATACTATAGTGTATGTTTGTCACTGTTTTCTCAAGAAATTCACGTCAAAACGGGCAAAAGTTGTTCTGAAGTGTAGATTTGCTGCTTGTTTTTCGAATTTGTTATTGTTTTTGAAAGTATGTATCAAATAATTTGTGTAATTTAGAAAATTTCAAAGCATTATTTATTAATTGTAGTCTCTGGCTTTGAGCGAACTTTGCTTACATACTTACATGATGCTCGATAAGGGACATTTCAGAAGAATGAACACCAAACACTTATGAGTACAAAACATAAAACTTGTTTTTTTTTTTTTTTTTTTTTTGTAATTCTTGTAATCCCTATGCTCTGAAAAATTACCTTGACTAAATGCTTGACACGTTGTCTGCAAAAAATTCAAAGTGCTTTTCATGCAAAAAGCTAATTAAAAGGAACATTAGAATCTGCAAAAATAACTTAAAAATCAGCTATCAAATAACAACGAAATTTTCCAAGCCCTTTTTAATATATACAGCTCCAGAAACTGGCAATAGGCAATCGCTGCATCACCAGTTAACGAGACTGATCTTCTGTTTTAAGTTGCAAGGAGGTAATTTGCCTATCAATTATTCATCATGTTTTTATATTTTTATGAGTCTTAGGTACTCTTGAATTGTTTCAATCCTGCAAATTTTATTATTTTTATAATCATTATAATCAAATATTGAATTATTTATTTTTTTTTCAAGATGAATAATGTGGTAAATTTTAGTTGTTGTTAGCTTATAAGTCTTGTTTGTGGAATGGGTGGAAGATCAGTTTTTTTTCATTCCACCATCACAGTTATGCATCAGTCTAAGTATTTATTTTTATATATTAAACCAGGCTATTTTTTTTATTTATTTATCTATGCATGGAACACGGCGGAAGGGGTTGCCTACCCTTGGTTGCATGTGGTTTACTCAGCGTTCTGATTTTAAAAAGAAATAGGTTTTATCAAAATTTTCGCGTTCTGTTTTTGTTTTCTTTTTTTAACTGCGCTGTCTGTATGTTTTTTGTTTCATTTTTTGTGGGAGGCTCTTTCAACTTGTTTTTTGAAATGAACATTGAGCCGCAAAAATATCAACTGGTCAAGAAGCTGAAAACTTCAGCAAAAAATTGACGGATTTACGGTTACATCTTAGTGAACCACAAGTTACCGTGCTTGGTGGACCGACTCTTTGGCAGAGTGGTTAGTGTGTTCAGTTCTATTTCAATGGAACGCTCGAACTGCGCTGGCTAACTGCTATAAAAAAATGAAATGTCCCATTGTGTTCCAACTAACCCATATTATCCCAGAACTTTTTCGGTCACGGATTTTTATGAAAATCTCAAAAGTTGTTCATTTTGGTCCTAGAAACATGAGAAAATCACAAATTGTTTGGTGCAATCTTCTTACCTCCTGCTTCATTTTTCATTACCTTTACTTCTCTCTGAGTTATCGAAGCCTTTTTTTGTTCCTTTTTTTTTTGACGCAGGATTATATTTTTATCCAGTGCTTCAGCTCGCTCAAATGGGGTTTTAAGACTGACAAATATTTCTCATTTAAAAGAAACCTATCATTTGGCAGATTTTGTATATTATCTAATTTTTACTTTGTTAAAAACACTACAAGTAAGTTGTTCAGTTTTGTTTTTTCTTTTATTATTATTATTACTATTACTATTCCTCCCTTGTGTCTTTTGTCACCAAAACTGCTTTCTTGTTTTTTTATTTCACCCCGTTTATTTTGAAGTTTGAGTATTGTTGCTTGTTTCAACCCTTCAGCAAATAAACAATGTATTTATTTGTAAACGTTCTTCTTTGCTTCCAGTATTCTCTATCAAACTTATTTTATGACAAAGAGATTTGTTCTGAGGAAACTTTTGAAATTTCACAGTGAGTGAAAAAAAAGTTTGTACATTGGTGGATACAAGAGGGAGCGAAGGTGGCCCCAAAGGCATAAATAATGCCTCCGCAGCCCCCCCGGCGCAAAATCAAGGAATATAAAGGGGGAAACCTTGCAAAATGCAGCTTCAAAGAATATCCTCGAGTTTTTGAATATGTTGTTCATGAAGTAAATATAGTGTTGGTACAGGTCAGAGGCGATCAAAGATGTTGGAGGCAGGGAAAAGATGGGCAGGGGTGAACGAAGGGAGAGACAAAAAAATGTGAAGCATTAAAAGGCAGGGAATTTAATGGTTTGTAACGAAAGCAGGCAAACACATGGTTTTGAAACTTGTGTGAAAAAACAGAAAGAGCTGCCAGCAAGCCTACCCCAGCAGAGGAGGCAGAGAGATGCGAGGGAAGTAAAACTAGAAAATATTGGGAACTAAATAGAGTCAGGTCATATGAGAGCGTGACCAAACAAAACAGCAACAAAATCATGATTTACCGAAAAAGATTAACTTCGTCTTTGTCGCATCGAATCTGCCTTTAGGTACTTTTTGGGGCTCCTAGGTGGGGCTATGAGGACGGGGGAGTTACCACTCATAACTGAACATTTTATTGGTGGCCCCCACTAGTTTTCTAATAATTCAAATCAAATCGACATGGACCCCTGTACAATAATTTGTTGCTCCTCGTGAAACAGTTCAAATTCATAAAAAGAGTGAAAAATGATCATGTAATCAATCAGGGACTTGCAGGATAGGAATAGACCAAGGCCCAAAAATTGATCCAACAAAGTCTTGGGGTCTCTGTTGTTGATTTTTTATCACTGATTCTTACAAAGAAGACTAAAAATGTCAAGTAAGGCTCATTAATTTAAAAAAAAAAAAAAAAAAAATTATTATTAAACAAGTTCTCATTTAAAAAATGCTTGGGTTACACATTCAATAGCGGGAAATGAATCAATGAATGAGTCAATGGTGAATCGATCAAAGCGGGCAATCTGGCAACTTTCAGGTTTGTCCATTTAAAGCCATGCAAACTAGGGTTGAATTCCAGTTTGCTCGCCACACACCCAATAGCTTAATATTCATTGTTCGTTGAAATGCACAAACCGTAATGTTGCAAGATTGCATTTTTTCCACGGACTGTTCCCTTCCATGCAAAGAACATTAAATGAAGTTAGGGTCATTATTTTGGACGCAGTGACACATTAAAACGGCCTGTAAAAATTTCATGGTAAGAAGGGGCCAATTTTCGGGGACTCTGAGCAACTCTTTTGGGGGTACTTCTGTGACCAACATTATTTTTCAAAAATTACAGTGAACTCACAATCAGCTGATATTTCTACCAGTAAACATGGGCAAAGGATAAAAAAGAAGGAAAAAATAGCTACAAAATCAGTGGAAATACACATTTATATTTAATCACAGCCAAGTGAGGACAGACTATGTACTTCCTCCTCACAATTCAAAAATACAAATTCACAGAAAAGAAGAAACAGAAATAAAATGACAACAGAGAGGAGATTGAGAGTTGAATAGATTTTTTCATTGAAGCCAGTACTGGATTGTTCGAATTTCCACGGAATAAATTCAACCATTTTGCAAGCAGCATTTAGCAATAGATCAAGGTCAGAGGCAGCTCCTGCTATTTGGTAACCATGGACCAAATAATGTTACATCCTTACGGTCCCGCATGCAGATAATCGGTGAGCACTTATGGGGGGTATAAACCACACGCAATCATACTTACGCGCGCACCATCCAACGTCTTTCGGAGGACCGTCAAGCCATAACATTATTTGGTCCCATGTCTTTATACCTTTGAATCAGTGATGTAGCGTGCATTTGGCAATGCTGCAGCTCGTCCATTTAAACCATGTAAAAATCAAACTATAGGGCGTTCGATGGACACCTTCGCATTCGACCTTTTATAAGAGTTTAAATAGACGAAATGCAATGTTGCCAAATTGCATGCTACGCCACTGCTTTGAACTCAGGGAGAAGTATAAATTTTCAAGGGATTCAGTGAATCCCTGAATATCGAATATTTTACATAGATTTAAAAGGAGAGCATTGGTTGTTGCCACATTGCAAGACGGCTATAGCATATTCTACTATCAAGTTTGGAACTTTCCCGGGACTAACAGACACCAAAAGATTTCTGATCAATCAGAATGCCTTGGTGAGTTTACAGTCACATTGTTTCGAGTTCTTTTGGTACCTATTTTGTGAGGTGGGGGGAAATTTTGAGGTTCGGGTTGACGAAAAGGTGAATCTGAAATCTCATCACTGGTGCATCGGAACAGTTCTTGAACCTCTAATTTACACCCAAATCTGAAGGTAAAATGTGCTTAAAAACTTACTGAAATACAGGAAATCAGCTGGCAGCTTGATTACGCATTGCATGCTTATAATACTGGCTTTTTAACGTACAGATATGCTTGTCTAATCAAAATTACACTATCTATAGAGGTTGTAAAAAAATTGATAGCATTAACTTGTGGAGCTTAAGGGGTAGAAACGAGTTTTGTCACTTATGAACTTTTGTCAAAAAAAGCCCCTCCTTCTGACGTGCAGCTTTCAAAGTTGAAAAGTAAGAGTGTATTTTTTTGGAAAATTTAGGACAACTTGTTGCAAAAAATTTAAAAAAACAAAACTGGCTACTCTTGTTTTTGTATGATATCTAGGGTCACAAAGATGAGAAACAATTTTCAGAATATTAGTTTGGAAGGGGGGGGGGGAGTTGAGAAGAATGAACTTATTAGAGGTAAATTTTTTGTTTGTACTGAAAAAAACTGGAACTTTGACAACAATGGTATGATCAAACTAAATAAAAAACTACATTAGCTCAACAATAGCTTTTCATTTTTATGATCCGACGCTTTTTTTCTGGTGAAAATAGGATAGAGCAAGCCGAGATTGCTGCTCAATTTTATGCAATCGTCTAGTAGTAAAAGCCAGCCGCCCAAGCCATATGTTTGTCACGCAGGTATTTCACAACTAACAACTGGAGTGAGACAACAAATAGGGAAAAAGAAGAAATGGAGGTGCCTACCAAGGTGAGGAAAGAGGACAAGATGGATAACGCTACAAGAATGGCACCCTGCCTGGGCCTACCCACATTTTTTTTAAAAAAATAAGTTATTTTTCAACTTTGCAGGCGTTATTTATTATAAAAGTGTTGAAAAAAGTTAAAAGACCCCCTTATAAATGCACTCGAAGATAATACTATCAATTTTGTTACACTCTGTATGGGTTTAACATCATAAAAAAAACGGTTCACTAAATTAGCATGATTCAAAGAGACACTTGATTTGATGACATTAAGATGATTCCAGGGTCGAATAGTTCGATCCGCTGACACCACGTCACGCTGCTGAAAAAGTCATCAGACTTTGGCTAAAATTGATGAATATACACTAAAATCACAAACTTACGGAACGTCAGCACCTGTGAGCATACTTCAGGAAGATACCGTAGAAGTTTCAAGCTGAAAAACTCAAAGAGAAAGCCGAAAATTAGGAAATACGAAACTTCCCAGAAGCCTCAATGAGTGCGAGTGAGGTAGATAGACATATTATCACCAGCACTCACTCTCACTCTTTAAGCTTACGGCGATACAAATTTCATAATTTTCGGCTTCAGATCGTAACCAGTTTTGCTCGTTTCGGGCTCAAAAAATCCATAAAAAATGTTTGCAGATGCTGACGTTCTTGGAACTTGCGTTTTTTCTTTGGTTTCAATTTAAAATGCCAAAAACACGACTTTTCCCAAAAGCGACTAGTGGCGCTATCCATCGGATTCAAACTGGAAAAGTTTTGCCTGGAATCACCTTAAAATATTGAACAAGTTGGCCATAAACGGTAGGCACACATTATGTCAATACAGTCAGTGCAATAGCGCGTGCAATAAATCGAATAACTTTTGAAAATGACACAGAGACAATGTAAAAACCATTAACTGATAAAAATGTACGAAATCGCGCTCACTGTAAATACACTGGTAAATAAAAAAATATAAAATTGGAAACTAAAGGGAATGCTTGATGATATGTACTTTGCTCGGTTCAAAAAAAATGTCAGAGAAATAAATGTGTAAATCATTGAGAAAACCTAATCCCAGAATTGTCATCCTTTGACACGAGAGACTGATGAGAAACATAAAACATATGTAACTTAAGTATTGATATTTTCGGTTTCAGGTCGTTTGGTCTACTAAAAATTGATCCACAGTCACGAGGTCGAATAAATTACGTCTAATTACAAAAAGTCTAAAGTATTAGGTCCACAGACAAGAAGTCTAATAATCCCGAATGTCTACTTGACAAAAAGGTCTACAGGCTTTTGGTCCAGGAAAACAGGTCTATGACGTGTGTGCCTAGTTAACAGATTCGGCTTTTAGCAAATTGGACCACAAAATTTTGCTAATAAATTAGGAGTAAACCAATCATGCGCACTGAATTGAAAAAAGTTGTTTTGTGGTGAGGAATTATTTAAACAGGAATAGATCCAATAATACGAGACAAATATTTGTATATTTACTTCTTGGCCTAAGAAATGTAGAAAAGATAACCAATGAAATTTTAAGCGTAGACGTTATTAGTTAGTGGGCAAAAGAATAAGGTAGGCCCACTTTGCAACTAGACCTTGTTTGTAAGTAGACATAATTAGCCAATGGACGAAGACTTGGTAGACATAAAATGCTAGTGGACCAAATGACACGGTCGAAATAATAGTACAGACCTATTTTTAAGTAGACCAAAAAAATAGTAGACGTTACTGCTGTAGACTTCACGACCTCTAACCATATTCTCAATAATCACCTACACACTGATTTGTCGATTACACCTATATCATCAAGCATTCTCACAATAAATACGAACGAAAATTACAAAAACCAAAAAGAAGAATTCTGAAGTTAAACTTATGACTAATGCTTGAAGATTTCTTTGTTCAGTCTACAAATCTCAGCAGCATAATTCAAAGAACCCCTTAATAAGAAGGAACTTAAGGTTCCCTATGGCAACAGGGCCATACTCAAGGGATGCATTTTTTTTTTTGCAGAGATTGATTTCTCAGATCACTCTGCACAAAAAATATTATGTCCGATCGATTTATGAAATATTCAGAAAAAGAAAGGGCAAGAGCATTTCAGTTGGGTTTGAGGGGGTGAGGGTGGGCAAAGAAATGGCAAGCCACTTAAGATGATTCCAGGGACCATTAGCTCATACCATGGACACCGCTTCACGCTTTCGGATAAAATTGATGAATTCACGCTAAAAGTACAAATTTGAGGAACATCTGCATGCTGTGAGATCACTTACTTTGCCTACAGTTTGCCTAAAAAAGAGTTCAGAAAGGTGTCAAGATCCAACTTTTGAGTTTAGATAGCAGCGAAATTACACATGGGATTTTTTTGGGGCCAAGTGAACTTTAAAATAGGATGACCCACAGAAAAAATGTCTGAAATAAAATGATACCTTGAGTGTAGTCCAGTTGCTATGAGGAACAAAAATTGTCCTTTTATTTGCTATCAATTGCAATAAACTATAATCAACATGATTTTTCTCTGACAGCTCTCACTAGTGATAATCTTTCGTAAAACACATATCATAATGGGCAAATTATTCTTCATGGATCATGAAGACGGAAAGTAAAAATATTGAATTGAATGACAGAAGAATTATTGACTCCATGACAATAAAATTACAGTTAGACGATTACAACTTTGACTTTTGGCTGTACAATTCATCAGGCTCATACCTGAAGAGAGAATGTCAGCAAGTTTGCGCTAGTTTGTATGGTCATTGTAAAATAGGGGCCTTTTTTTTGAACAATGAAGAGGCAAGGGACACGACAATTAAACTTGAGTCAGAGGAAAACGTACGAAAGAAAACTTATGATTTTACAAATATAATTCAGAAGCAATATCTTGCTCAATTTAAGGTCTTAAAAAACATTTTTTATTTTATAAAAAAAAAAAAAGTCTTCAATAAGATCATATTATGATGATACTTAATGAGGAAGAAAAACTAAGCGCTTAAATAAAAATTAAAAACATTTCACTAGAACCCTTTCCTTCTCCGATTTACGGATTCATTCAATATTTTTAAATTTTCTATTCAAAAAGAATTTGCAGCTCCACGATTAATGTAAAATGTAATTTGGACTCTTTTCTTTTTCTTCTTCTTTCTAATACTAGACATACCCTGTTCTATAGATACACAAGGGTACTTTGCTTCAAGTTACGAGTAATCATCCAAGTTTTAATTAGGTTCATCCACAAGCAGATAATTTTTTAAAAACACTTTAGAGTGCAGGCTGTTTTACAACATTTTCAAATCTGTGAGGGCAGTTTTAAGAACAGCTTGTTTTCATACTTGTTAAATGATATATTATTATAGTTTTTTTCTCAACAGATTGTAGAAACTGATTCATCGCTGGTGTGAACATACAGAGGTCAGCTGTGACTATATTGAAAAATAAGTGTACGATCTCCTTTAATACACTTCAGCCTTCATTTTTCATTGTATCCTAAGTGATTTTACAGCGTTGGAGGAGTTACTTCTTAGCCGTACATCACTGCATTCAAAACTTTATGCAACAGGAGAGCAAGACCGCAAAACTTTTTAAAGAATTGAATGAAAAAAAATCCAAAGATTAAGGAATTTTATTTCCAATGCACGTGAAGCACTTATACAATACCTTTTTTTTGGCCAAGGCACTTGCGGACAAGAGCGTTTGCGACTACTGTATGCAAACTCAGATACCTTTAATTCGACTAATCATTTTTTAAATTTAACAAGAATCAGGAGTGAAATGCAAATTTTAAAGAAATATAGGGAGAAGATTCTCAAAAACAGATACAGACAAAAACCACAGAACAAACATGACATTGCAAAACAGAGTGACACCTTATACGTATTCAATTTTAAACAAGTAAATAAAAAGGAGACCTGCTGTAGCGCAACTGTTAAAATACAATAGGATAAAATTGCAGGGAAAATGCCTAAACATATTGATGCGGTTTAGGTTGAAGGGATTAACACTCAAGCAGCACTTTACCAATTTTACAGTAGGAGGTTAAAAGCATATAGCTCTCTAGCAGTTAACGGCACTGTAGCTGCGTACTTTTGACTGCATCTGTTTTCTTTATTTATGCAAATTACAGAGAGTTTATTGCAGAGATTTAGTGTTGAAAAACTGTTGGTCGGGCTCCGCAAAAAACGCCTGCCAGGATGACCATGATGCAACGAGCAGTACGCTGGTGACCGTAAACAATGTTATTACTGATGTTGTTGGAAATAAGGTTAGATTCTCTGCAGCATCTAAATGTTTGTCATGTTCACCATGCAATTTTGGTGCTTCGGTTTCCCAAAGCAAAAATCTCAACTACTCTTCTCATCAGTCAACGTATGGACCATGTTTACGGTGTTCTGTTGAGACCCCAAAAAAAAGTTGCCACCGCGCGCCAACATTGGGCAAGATAGATAGTGCTTGGTCTCTATTATATATTGTCTCTGAAAGAGAGAGGGAGAGAGAGAGAGGGGGAGAGAGAGAGGGAGAGAGAGAGGGAGAGGGAGAGAGAGAGAGAGATTGTTCCAATCTACATTATAATAGTGAAATAATAAGCAAAATCAAGTGCTATTAATACCTATGAAAGACAGTAGAGAAAACTTGTCACACTCAATTGAGCCATTCTTTGGAATAACAACGTATACGCGTATATGTGGTTTTACCGGAGAACGCATATTATGAATCCTCATGCTCTAAGCTTTCCAGGCATATATAGTTTGTTAGGGTTCATGCGTAAAATGAACCATTTATGATTCGTTTTTATCACCTACGTCTCTGTTTTGATGATTCTCTGAAAGAACCACGTATACGCGTATAAGTGGTTTCTGCGAAAACTCCTAATTCTGCGATTTCATGAACTTTAAATGCTCTAAACAACTGAATGCACGTAAATGATGACAATCCACCGCGTTAAATGTATCCGTTGTCTCATTTTTATCTCTGGAATCGCTGCAGAGAGGACCGCGTATTGATAAGCATGTTGTGAGAGCATCTCAATCTGTCCAGCGCTCGCGCTGCGTTGCCGGTAGATCTATGGGCATATTTAGGGCGATATGATCAATTAATTCACGGTCTTTTGAAAGAAATGCACCGATAATGCGAAAAGATGTCAACACTGCTTATCATGGAACGCGATTTCCACCTAACTTCATGTTTTTGAGCATCTTCACTGAATCCCTCCAATCAGTTGTTTACTGACACTTCGATCTTGCCCACCTCAGTTACTCAGTTGTGCTTTTTCACGTTTTTTTTCTTAAAAAAAATTTACTTGCGTTTGCTACTGTGATTGCCTTTCTGTCCCTCCTTAAATCATGGGTCGCCTCAAGAAGGCAAACCATAAACCAACAAAAGATGAGTGTAGAAAAACCAACCGAAACCGCGGAAAATGCTATACGAATCGACGGGGTTCGCGCGTCCCGGCAAAAATATTCACTTGTGTGGAAAATTGTTGCAAAAATAAGTGCCATGTTCAAGTGCCGGTTAATGAGCAGTTGGCCATATTCAATAAGTTTTGGACTTTCGGCGAAAAACAGATTCAGGACGCGTTTCTATCCACCTGCTTACAAAAAATGACATTGAAAACTATCTCGTGTGTGCGTCTAAAGCGGCGTAGTCATATATGGCACTACAATTTTCTCGTTGATGGCCAAAAACGCTCCGTTTGCCAAACATTTTTCATAAACGTGCTGAGCATAACGCAGAACCGACTTCGCACAGTGCAAAAGAAAGTGATCATTGGTGCACCCCTCACGGATGAAAGAGGTAAACACGAAAAAAAACATAAAATCCCAGCCAAAGTGTGGACTCTTGTTCGTCAGCATTTAGAATCAATCCCCCACAAACAGTCGCATTACAAACTGAAAAGAACCAATCTGAAATATTTCAAAATCCGAATCTGACTATAAAATCTCTTTACGAAAGTTTTCTTGAATTTTATGAGGAAAAAGAAAAAACCCCTCTAAAGTTGTCGTACAAGACTTATCAAAAATTCTTTCGCCAACATTGTGATTTTTCGTTTCGACGGCCGCGTGTTGATGTGTGCGACTTCTGTAGTGAATATGAAATTATTTTGAAACAAGATCCAAATAGTGCGCGTGGAGCTGAGTTAAACCTACACAAAGAGAAAGTTGCTGCTTACAACAAGTTGAAAAAAGAGCTTTTGGAAAAATATAAAGCCGACCCCGAGACCCGAATCATTGAATTCGACTATGCACAGAATTTACCGGTACCCAAATTAAATTGTACGGGACAGTTTTATAAGCGCCTGTTATGGATCTATTTGTTCAATGTGCACATTCATAACAGCAACGGTGAAAGTAATATGTTCGCGTTTTTAGAAACCGAAGGAAAAAAAAATCCTAATTCCGTGATCTCCTTAGTTCATAAGACTTTGACTGATCTTATGCAACGGCAGCCATTCAAACGTGTAATTATGTTTTCTGATGCCGCAGGCGGCCAAAACAAAAATTTCGCAGTAATGTCATATTGTGCGTGGTTTTCTAAAGTGTTTCAAGTAGAAGTGACCCATATCTTTCCGGTCCGCGGACACAGTTATTCGCAGTGTGATAGGAATTTTGGCATTTACGGTCGCATCTTGAAGAAAAAGCCGATTATTCAAACCGCGGTAGAATATCTGAGAATCATTTCAGAAAGTCGAAAAAATCCAACCTTTTTTCACACCGTGTGGGACACCTCTTTACTCAAAGACTGGGTTACAGTTTTAAAACCACTATTTCATAAAAAACCGAAACTTAAACGTGTTAAGTTTGAACTTCAAAAATCCTGTCAGTTGTTTTTTTCTCCATCCGGATCCGTTTCCGCATCAAAAACTTATCAGCCGAATGATTTTCAAAAGTTCTCTTACTGGAAATGTGAGGATACGCCTGCGTTCGATCTCGTTCTGGAACCCGAAAACGTTTCAAAACAACGGGTGAAAAAGGTGAAAGAAGATGACATTCGTTCTTTGTTCAGCTTTCTTGATGGTGAAGCGAAGGCCTGGTTTGAGCATGTCTTTCAAGAATCGCAACAAGGGATAGAGTCTGCTAGCACATGTTCATCATCCGCAGAGCAGGAAGATTAAATAAAGCTAATCGAGTTATAATATGTAAGAAACCGAAATACACTTATAATTTCCAACAGAAAAATGCGTTTTTGTTTTATTTTGACCGTTGCCTTGCCTTAAATATTTCCTCAAACGAAATAACGAAAGCACTAGAGTATTAGTACTTATTATAATGAGTGGCGAAGCGTGCAATTTGGCAGCATTGCATGTTGGACCATTTAAATCAATGTCTAAAATCGAACGATGCATGTTCGGTGAACATTTTTGGATTTGATTTGTTCATGGGTTTAAATGGAAAAACGCAGCATTATCAGATTACACGCTGCGCCACCGTGTGCAACTGAATAATTGAAAACAGTGGATCTCTGTAAGATTCGGCAACCATGCTCTCTTTCTCGCCAAAAATGCAGAAAAAATGCATTCTTTAAGTTTTGACTGAGATCTCTGATATTTATTAGTAACTTCAGACATTTAGTATGGCAAGGAAGCATGCATTCTGCAAAGCAGAAACTGCCACTGCCAGAATATCATTATGGTAAAGTCGATCTCTGGAATAACCACGTATAACTCATTGAGTTCTTATTATTCTTTCGTGATGTTCTTCATGGACGATAAGTTTACCCTTTCGTATGACGATTCACAAGCGTATGCCCTTTCTAATAATCTTTAGTATTTACAAATCAGACCATTAGAATAGAAAATACACGCAATCAAACTTTCAAATGCTTTTTTACCTCAGATGCGTTTTTTCGCCATACGTGGTTTTTCCAAAGAATGGCTCAATTCACACGTAAGCAAAGTGAAAGTAAAAAAACCAAAAATAAATGTTAGTGTTCAAGAATTTTCTATTTTCTTCACTTTCAAGTTTTCTTGAAGTTTGGACAGTCTTCTTTCATTGAGAACCACCAAAAATTGCACTAAAATGTTCTAAATCGAATTTATTACACTACCTAAACAAATTAGATAAAAATAACACAAAGATAAGTTTCAAAAGTGTATGATGTCAAATTTTTTGTCATCCAAAATTAGGGTTGCACTGAATACTGGTTCCATTACCAGCCTTGCCAGGTATTTTGATAACTGGTCACTCCAGTTATCCATTTATCCAGTATCTTACAAATTTCAGGCCGAAGTATTCAGCAAAGCCAGATTTTTGGTCGGATAACAGCCAAACTTAAGGGGCGGTTGTGAACAATTTTTTTTAATAAATTGTGTTCAGCATGTCTCACGGATCATTTTCAAACATAACAATGGGGTAAAGAGACTCTTAAGTAGGGAAATTTCAAGTTATAATTTCCTTTCTTAAAAATTCTCACTTCAAACTGTTCTCCTGAAAAGTTGTAATTATTCAACTTTCGGTACACATAGCTCAAGTTCTTTTGCATCTAGAGAGCTCATTTTTGTTTTGAAATGTTCGTCTTTGAAAGACAAACAAAGTTAACTACCTTTTATTGCATGGTCATGAGGAGAAGTATTAAAAATTCAAACAAAATATGTTATAAAAAAACTAGTTTTTCAAGAGATTTTTTAAAAAATAAAATTAGTTTTGAAATTTTAATTTTAAAAAAAAAAAAAATAAAAGCTAGTTAACATTGATCATTTAATTATTAAATGAGCTCTGTAGAGTGTAGGTGCAAAAGGTCTTGAGATATGTGTATCGAAAGTTTGGTAAATTAACATGGTGAAGATAGGGCTCAGAACCTCTCTATAAAGTTGGGAGAAAAAGGAACTCCCCCTCATACTACGGGGGGGTCTTAAATCATATTTTCTCAAAAATTTGAGTTTTCATTAATTTTCCATCTGCCTCTGGGAAGAAAATTTCGCAAACTACTGATTTATTATGGAATATACCTGGTTTGGATTTCAACAGGGCAAAGTAATCGATAAATTCTAGTTTGAATTTGACAAAATCAGTATCTAGCGTGCAACCCAAGAAAAAATTCAACATTTTGAGAATCATACACTGAGAGACAAAGAATAGAACAGTAAGAAAATTAATGGATGTAATGCTACTACTTTCAAACTTAGCTTTTTCACTCTAGTTCGAACGGATGGGAACTTTCATTTCCATTTACAGATCAATTCTTGGCCTATATTGCAAACGCAAAGGTGGATCTCGAAACCTCCAGCGAGTGACGTAGACAAACTTAAGAGTGTGATCTTTTCCTAACAATTCGTCATTGCACAGAATATCAATCTAGAGAATCAGACAAAAGAAATCAATTAATTTTGAGCGATATTGAAGAAACCATTGAATTCATGAGGAAAAGACAGAACTACCATGGCAAACAAATTTGGGCTCTAGGCTTTTCCATGTCAAAATCAGACCAGCGAACTGACAAACAGACGTCGTTAACTGACAGTAAAGACTGTCTAAGAGTGATAGCTCAAGGATAGCTAAAAGACATTGGTAGCGCGGAGAGGAATTTGCAAATCACATGTTGTTCACTCCAATTGCAATGCATATCTCAGAGTCATCTCTGACTTGGATGCACGCACAGTCCTTACAGGTAATTACAGGAAAGGACATCATAATTTATCAGAGCCATCAGAAAAATAGAGTGAGCGATGAGAATAATTTATGGAAAAATTGGTGTTGACAAAAAAAATATACTTACATCACGATATTTTTCGATGCCATCTAATACTTTCTTTGCAATAAATTTCTTCAAATGTGTGACTGTTGCTTGTGAGGATAGTCTTAGGTATTTTCGTTTTAAAGATTTCAGATTGGTAGCAGTGCATTCTAGGCCAACATTAACCTGCAAGATTGAAATGAAAAAATAAGTCTCAAAAAGAAAAATAATACATTAAAAAATTGGTACAGCCCTCCTCTCACCCCATGATTCCGACAAGCTGTTAATGTCTGTAGATTGCTACCGCAGCGCGCGGCCAGGCCCAGATGCCGCAGCATAAAATTGCGATTTGGTGTTGAGGTTTGTTATCAGTGCCCAGGCTGTCAGTGATGAATGCAACGCGGTACACAACGGAACCAACGGGAGACTGATTACTCAGTTCAGAGAAATACAGCAAGCTTCTCTTGAAACACATGGATTTTCCCAAAAAAGGTTCACGTGTCGAACTTTACGAGAATAGCGCCACTATTTCGGCGCTATTTTTGACTTATAACATAATCGGTTTTAGTTGAACTGCTTGTTGTGTCAAGTTTTTTTCCAGTTCCCAGACAGTTCGACTCAACAGAATTAAACCATACCAAAAATCCAATTATACATAATCTTTTCATCAGGACAAGAAAAAGAAAATAACAGCAACTAAAAAAGGGACGTATTGGATCAAGTTTGGCCATAGGGAAATTTTCAAAAGCTAAGAGTGGTGTCCTTTTCTTGTCTTCCTTTGAAATTAGAAAACTATCCATTACCTGTTCATCCATACGGTGAAAATCTGCTTCAGCAACTTGTTCCACAACAGGTTTCTCTGGTTCAAGCTCTGTACCGTTTGGTAGTAGATCTTTCGGACAAGGTAGACCACGAATTCTGTAAAATTCTTGTTCACGTTTCAACTCATCTATGAATAAGGAAAAAAAGGAGAAAAGTTTAAGAACAAGCAGAGAGAAAAGAGTTATTATTGGAGAACTAAGATTTATATTTTTTTTTTTGAGCTTTGGGATTCCACAAACCTTTAAAAACACCTTGAAACAGTAACTCTAAATTTTAAACACTTCAAATGAATTTTAAATCACAATTCCATCTGATCAAACTCCTATGTTTTCTCATTGCCTTACTCACAGTTTCAAAAGGGCATATTGCCTTGATGATACAAAAGAACATGTAATCATTCTAACTACTTTTTTTTCTCAAACTGTCCCGAAGTAGTGAATGTGGTGTAATCAAAGACATTTTGGATGTAACAGCGGCTAGGTGCCCAAATGAAACTGTAAAACAAGAACAAAAATTAGAACTTTATTCAAAATCGATTTAATATTAAGTTTGCATCTGGAGTTTCAAAATTGCAGTTGGTGTTTTAAGGCATTTTTTAAAACTTTTTACCTTAAACGGCAAGATCTTTCGGTGCAATAAAACTGAGGAAACTAGTTACTTAGGAACACAAATTAATTTCAGAAAATTTTGAACCATTTTCTTGTGGAAAAACCCTGTGAGAGAGGGTGTAATAAAACATTTGTTTGTATCTAATTTTGAATGTGACATCACCATGAAGTAAACGATGATCTCGCTGAGCACAGAGCTTGTATCAGAAGTGTAGGCGCAACTAAACAATAATCTTTGGCAAATTTTCAACTTTTGTTTGTTTCAGATAAAAAAAAAAATTCCCACAACTTGACTATATTGCTTTTAAAGTGTTCCTTATTGAAAAGTGAACACTTGAACTCATTTTCTTTCATTTTCATTGAGTAATATCATAAATAATGTTGACAAATTCCAAAGATTATCGGTCTAGGTGCGCCTACACTTCTGAAACTGCCTCTAATAAGTATACAAGAAAGGTGAGATAAAATTACTTCTTTGAAGTTGAGGGACTAATTTATAGACAATGTCCTGCATCGTTCGATCAAAACTGATGTACTGTAGCGGATGAGACTGATGAATCACAATCTGACATTGAGGGCAAGTGTTGTTCTCTTCCAGGTGTTTCACCAGACAGCTCTTGCAAACTGAAAACAAAAATGAAGAAAAATCAACCAAATTTATATTTAACAAGTCTACAGATTCTTAATTAAATTGTGGACTTGGGTGCAAAAAAGGGCACTTCTTCATTGCAGTATTTCACTATCTCATTTCCTACTTTATTTTTTTAAAAGATACGAGGACTTAATTTTTCTTGGAGATTGCATGAAAAACACCCAAAAATTGCAAATAATTCTCAGTAAAATTATCTGCTAGATTCAAGTATTTGCTCTCCTTGGAAAGAAAAAACGTACTGAGGAGATAATGAAACACTGTAATGCATAAGTGCCCTTCTCCCAAGGTTATTGATTAAAGAGGTATGCTCATCTGACTTCGCGCCACAAATTCAGAGGCACGCAGTTCAAAATCACTGCAGGCAGTATGGCCGACAAAAGCAGAAAACGTATACTCTTTGCAGAAAACATTGGGATATTTTCCGTTTTTGCAGCCCAATGTTTTCTGCAAAGAGTACACGTTTTCTGCTTTTGTCGTCCATATTGCCTGCAAAGATTTTGAACTGCGCACCACTGAATTTGTGGCGCGAAGACAGATGAGCATACCTCTTTAATCTATAACCTTGCCCTTCTCCCACCCAGGTCTTTAATGGAGCTGTTGCAAACTTTCGCTACAGGCTTAATATTAGTTGGGTATGGGGTAAAACCCTGTAAAACTAACGATTAGCGCACTAAAAAGCACAAAATCCACTCTCATACTCATAAAATGCTTTAAAACGCGAGACCGTCATGGCGGCCGTTGCCACCTACATCTTATGGCAATTGTATGCTTCTTCTTCTTCTTGTGTGGTGTCACGAGAACACCTCAAGAAGATGGAGCAGATTGAAATAGGGAAACTCAATGTAATCGGCGGCAACAGCCACCATTTCAGTCTCACGTTTGAAAGCACATGATGTTGAGAGTGGATTTTGTGATTTTTTAGAGCGCTAATCGTTATTTTTGCAGGGTTTTACCCCTTAATCAACTATGAAGCCTGTAGCAAAAGTTTGCAACAGTTCCATTGTGACCCACAGTTCACCAATTTAATCTATGGCTTGCCAAAGAACTAAGTCAGAGAAACGCTGCTCTAGAAAGCTCATCTATCAGTATAAAATCCAAGTTTTACCCCAGAAACACCACAGTTTTTTTTTAATTCTTTCCCGTGAGACTTTGCTTTTGATAATTTACGCATTGCTTTACTAAGACGTTATAAAGTATTTTTTTTTCTTTCCTTTTCATTGTAACCCGCAAATATGCTTGTTTTGGTGAAAAAAAAGTTAATAAAATAATAAAAACAGATTGAGACTGGTGTCGTTATTGGATGTACCATGACTTTCAAAAGAAGTGCCCTGGTCGAAAATCTTACAGTTAAATTTCACCTTTATTTTCAATGAAACTTTCAATTTTTTATGACATACCATAAAGCGGGCGTTCTGATTCGTTCTTAAACACTTGAAAACCACAAAATTGTTTAAAGATTGCCAAGATTTAGAAGCGTAAAAATTTTGACCGTGGTACTTTCTTTTGAAAGTCATAGTACAAAAGATAATCGGTTTGAAAGAAAAGGGGATGCAAGCAACTGAGGTAAGTATCTAAAAGCAATTGTTTGTAGATTGATCTAACAGTGAATATCTTCAGCAAAAGCGTATACATAAATGTTGCACCAAGTTTAGAAAAACACTTGGTGGAGGTCTCTTCAAATAAGCTTGCGTCTGATGCAGCACATATGAATGGTGCAAGAAACGTGTTTATCAACTGTCCCATAAAATGTTCTTTACCACAGCGTAAATGAACACTGTGTAACTATACAACTTTCGGTTCCAACATTCTTTTACTTGCACGCGCAAAGCACTATTTTTGTAACTTGGTCCCACGCCAGTAATCAAAGAGTCGGCGGAGACAGATGACTTTTGAAACACGTCACTGAAGTTATCTGTAACAACCTTGATGACCTCTGGATCACAGTTTCGTAAAAGAAGTTAAAATCAGAGCCACCTAGTAAAGGGAGCAAACCTTTCCACAGATAGCCTGCACCAAAGGCCCCAGTCAACATCGCAACTCCAGCATTCTTTAGGCGCAGTGGGTGAATGGGATATGTCAGGCCTAGTTAATAATTTTCCGCAGGGTGAAGAAATCAAAATAAACACCATAGCTAGAGCAGAGCAAAAGTAACTGGTTTTGATAAGTAGCGCTGCCTACTTCCGAACTGCATCAAAACGTATCTGTGAGCAGTTCAGTTGGTTGGCCCAGGGTTTCAACTTGTCGCTAATCCACCGCTCACTGATGCGCATTGATGTAGTTCAGGAGCAGGCATCGCTACTTGTCAGAGCCCGATACTTCAGATGGTTCTACTCAAACCAGAACAGATACATATACAGAGAAAATAATACTTACAAGTGTGAAGACATTCCGTTACTGTAGTGGCATCAACTAAATAACCCTGACAAATTTTACACGTAATATAATCGTTCAAAGTTTTCAACTTGATTTTCCGTTCCATTTTTGTTCCACTAGTTTTTAGCTCGCGGTATGATTAAGAAACAAAAGATAACTTAAAGGACTTGTAATTATATAAATGAAACATCACTAATCCTCCATTTTGGGGAGTAGCAGCCACATGTTCGGTGTTACTTCCTTGGAGCCTATTGAACTGTACAAAATAAATATCAACGTAAGATTCCGACAGCTCTGAATAAGCTGGATGCTACCGAGACATGGATAGTAAATGTAACACGAATAAAAGCATTACTTGTAAAATAGGACCACACCACTATCCAAGTAAAAGCAGGACACAGCTCGACTGCTGAGTCAGTCGTCAGTAATGACTAATAAGCCGAACTTCGGGCGCACCGTTCTTTCGCGTGAACTTTCAGAAAAGTAACACTCAACTATAACATGTAAAGATAGGAAAATTTAAACCAAATTAAAAGAAACCGAAATTAAAAAAAAAAAAGACGAGTTTATCTATTTCCAGTGAGTGAAACCTAAACAAAACATTCGGCAATTTCTGCCATTTGTAGTGATTTTAGATTGGCTCAACATTCATCAGTGAAAAAGAGTAGGGTTATAGCACCAGGCATCACAGTCATCTGAATTTAAATGTACCCGCCAAGAGGCACCACTGGCGAGGATTCTAGGAGCGTAGATAATGCGAATTTGTGAAAATGGCTAATCAAATTAGTTACAGACGTTCTCGCGTTCCACGCACGAAAAAAGAAGCTTCCATTGTAAGAAGTAAATAAGTAAAGGCGCTTTTTCCCTCAAAGAATCATGTGCAAGTACCTCAATGAGTTCACATGAATGAATTGATCATCCGCGATTAAGGTTGGGACAATATCATGATGGAAAAGGAAGGATTGGGACACTATTTGTTCTTTAATCATGTTTGCATTCTAGTTTTACATGCAAAATGATAATAATTTTCGTTAGTTAGTTAGTTATAAGCTTTGAGCTTTCTACCGATCAATCTCTTGCCTCTTTATAATTACAGAGAATCGATCAGAACATTAAAAAACCCAAAAACTTGAAACTTTAATGGCTTCATGCAGATTTTTCGAAAACCGTCCCAACCTCCCTTCAAATTTTGACAAGAGGATTGGGACAGTCAAGAAAAAACTCAGCCTATACAAGTCTGGACTTTAACACCACAGAACAAAAATAAGATTCCACTGATTTCTTATCTCACGAGGGATATTGACAAATTTGATGGTTACAAAACTTACCGATAGAGTGAAAACTTACGTTTCCAAACCCTCCTCCATAACAGGGCTTATTTTAGTTATGTCAAAAACCAAACGATTGTCCATTTGAGTCCATCAGCTTTTGTAGACTCTCGTCAAAGATCAATTGGAAATGACGACTGATGAATAGTTTAGAATATACGTGGTGTACAAGGAATGTCTTCACACATTTGGTATAAGGTCTTGGCGAAAGAGAAAAAATCAAAAACCCTTGAAAAACTCTCGGAAAAATGTTAAAACCATTAGAATCCCCTTGGGGATGGGGAGCAGGGCTCCAAATAGCCCCCACAATGCCGATTTCATGCACACTTTAAACAACACAGTGTGTTTAACATCAAGCCATTCGAAAGACTTTAAAAACCAAGCATCTGGTTTTAGCAGATTTTCAGAACGACTCATCCTAAACAAAGTGGTGGCCAAAAAAACACACCTCTAACTTTAAAGGCCCATATCTTGAGCTGCAATTCGAATCTTTTACAAAACAAAAGAGATTCTGAATCAACAGAATGTCTTCTTTCGAATGATGTATCACACTTTGTCGTTTATTAATAAAAATTTGGGGGCCCCCAAAATTTTTTTGAGTTTGTGGCCCAGTAGCTCAAAAAAGTCAAATGACGGTGGGAGTAGTCGAGTTGCACATCGATGGGGCAGTTTGCAAGGGTCTGAAATGTTGTGTTTTTTGATATAGAAAATGAAAGTACTAGATGAGCTGAGAACAATGATGCCTTTGGTTTCTAATTAAGCCCCATTGTTCCAGAGATGAGATTTTGGCCCAAAATGCTTCGTTTTAAAGGGAATCCCGCATAGTGACGTCACCACACAATATTTTACAACTTTGCACGTGCGTATCTCCAAAACCGCGGCTATTAGTAAAAAACCAAAGACACCACTGTTCTCAGCTCATCACATACTATCACTTCCTTTATGAAAAACCCAACATTTCAGACCCTTGCAACTGCCCCATTGAAAGGTAAAAAAGAATGGAACATTTTTGTGCAAACCCAAAGTCAATCTGATGCTAAGATCCAAAATTTGAGGGAAGGGCCCACCTCCCCTAAAAGAAAGTCCTCACATTGAATGATACCATTGATACCTCATTTAAAAGGTCTTTAATAAAAGAAAACGATCGACGAAAACCAAAAGTTGATTTAATAATACATGAAATACCAGCTGGGCAAAGTTTTCTGCCCTTATGACCATGAAACAAAAAGTTTAAATGCATCCCTATCATATTCCTTGAGTCGGGTTTTCAGGGGAAAGTGGTAGAAAAAATATGACTTTTGATAAAGTAAGCATATAATTTTTGTCTGTTTTGACGCATCATGGATCTTCTTAGAGCTCAAAATTCTTCCTATGGCTATTGATAGGAGAGAAAAGAGGGCTCTAAACTACTTCGTTGCCTACAATGGGGCTGTTGCACACTTTCATTATAAGCCATTTACTACGCAATACTGGTGTTAAAAGCTCCAATAATAACGATGATAGCACTAAAAACTTCCGAAATCCACTCCTAAACTCAATTAACGCTTTTATTTGCACGAGCGTAATGATTGAGTAAGGCAGTAAGAATGGGAGATTCCCATCTAATAATACTGTAGCTCCATCAAGAAGTGATCAGTAAGAGACGACTTTCCTTGGAAACTAGTGTTACGGTACCTTAATCGGATGTGGATCACATCTCTGGAGTCTAATTATTCTGTGAATCTTCCTTGTCAGTATAGAGAGAGTGATGAAATTAAGACAGGAATCTCTTATTGTTGCTGCCATACGCCACCATTATGCTCTAAATAAAAGTGTTTATTAAGTTGAGAAGTGGATTTTTGCAGTTTCTAGTGCTGCCATTGTTATTTGTGGAAGTTTTTACACCGGAATCGACTTATAAAGCGCTCATAGCAACAGTGTACAACAGCCCCATCAAGGAGTTCTTCAGTAAAAGGGTGGATAAAACAGATGGTGTGCTCTGTGCTTGAGCTCAAAAGTCCTGATTTCAAATTGTTATTGCTTGAAACTCTGATAAGGAAAACTGGGTTTCCTTCATTACCTAACAATTAGAGCCTGTAGTCGAATTGTCAGATGATTAAGAGTACCCAATCAAACACTTCAAACTCTGTAATAACCATTTAAAATCGGATTTTTTGAGCAGGGGCACGTCCAGTCGTCCAATATGTTATCCGTCCTTTTCACAGAAGAACTCCTCAATTCCTCACAACTTACAGCATAAAAAGATAAAATTCTTATCATTGTTTGTTCAAAAATTGCTAAAAATGCACCTTTGAATGACCCCCCCCCCCCCGAATCACCTTGAACAGCCACAAGAGGTGTAGTTACACCCCTGCTGTCAAAACTTCTGGTCCTGATACTGACAAGGGGAGGTCACGATGTGTCCGGCTCCGATTTTCATGAAATTTGCATGAAAATGTAGCTTAGGTACGTCTTATTGAGGATCAAGAATCGTTATCGGCAAATGGGCACACGGAAAGTAAAAAAAAAAAATTCAAAGTTTCGTCAAAATCTGCGAAATTCAAAGTGTGCGGCAGATGAATTGAAATTTCCGGGCTCTCCTGTGTAGCAGTTCTGTGGCCGACTGGTACAGCGCTAGATTCGGAATTTACTAGTCGTGCGTTCGATCCTGGGGTCGACCGCTTCTTTTTTGCACTTCAGTATCCAATTTTAATTGCTGAATCTCATGTTGTTGTTGTTTTTTGTTTTTTTTTGTTTGTTATTTTGGTTTTTTTTTTTTTTGTATGTCGGGAAAAAAATTAGACTGAAAAAGAAATTTTGAAAATGATTGAATAACGTATTTTGGATGAAAAGCTAGAGTAATTTTTTAATATTTGACAAGATTATAAATTCGATTTGATCATGCGTCGTGCAATGACAATACGTTTCAGAAGAGAGCGGAGCTATAGTTGTGAGTCAGTTGCACTATCAACAGAGATTACCTACCTACACTTTTAATGGTTGAAATTTGTGTACAATGCCGAGAAAATTATAACGCTCTTATGCCTCAATGATAGAAGCATAAGAGCGTTATAATTCTTTTCATCCGAAATACGTTATTCAATCATTTCCAAAATTTCTTTTTCAGTCTAATTTTTTTCCCCGACGTACCAAAAAAAAAAAAAAAAAAAAAAAAAAAAAACCAAAATAACAAACAAAAGAAACAAAAAACAACAACAACATGAGATTCAGCAATTAAAATTGGATACTGAAGTGCAAAAAAGAAGCGGTCGACTCCAGGATCGAACGCACTACCTGTACATTTCGAGTCTAGCGCTGTACCAGTGGGCCACAGAACTGCTACACAGGAGAGCCCGGAAATTTCAATACATCAGCCGCACACTTTGAATTTCACAGATTTTGACGAAACTTTACATTTTTTTTTTGACTTTCCATGTGCCCATTTGCCGATAACGACTCTTGATCCTCACTAAGACGTACCTAAGCTACATTTTCATGCAAATTTCATGAAAATCGGAGCCGGACACATCGTGACCTCCCCTTGTGAGACCTAAAAATTAAAATTTAACCAAAAGCTTTGCAAAATGATTGTGCACAGCCTAATGGGATTCCTACTGCACTTTGCTCATCAAGAAGTTTAATCCTTTAAACATTTACAAGTGATCATATCTCCCATATGATTGGAAACAGATGTGGGTAATCTCTTTTCCCGACAAATCACCAGCCTGCTTTCAACCAAGTACACAGTAGTTGCTTCAGAAGTGTAGGCGCACCTGGACCGATAATCTTTGGAATTTGTTAAAATTATTTCTTATGTTACAAAATAAAAACTAATGGAAATGAATTTGAAAGTTGGCTTTCCACCACGGAACAATTTAAAATCAAAAGGTTTTAAGTCAGAAGCAAGTTTTGTTTTGATTTGAAGGAACAGAAATTGCAAATTTGCCAAAGATTATAGTCTAGGCGCGACTACGCTTCTGAAACAAGCTCTACCAATCTGACATGTTCAATGTTTATAGGAGGACGGCAGAATCAGTCGAGTGGAAGCCACACACCCATAACTCTAGATTTCTAGAGTACCAACACAAGTTTCCATACATCTTGCCTCTTGCCTAAAAAAGGGTCACCTCTTTATGATAAAGAAACTTGGTGAACGCTAGGATAAAGTGAGACTTTAGACTACTTTTAGGAGAATAACGCAAGAAAAATAGAACACATATTTCTTACAAATTTCCAACATTATTAATTTTAATAATTTTTGTAAGCGGCTCCTTCACAATTCAATTTACAAGTTCTCAGAAAAACAATACACATTAAATTGGCAATTTCCTTGAGTAGAATTCATTCAAATTGGTGACTTCCGCACAAATCATGAAATAATGGCGATCAGTGATGAGTAATGAAAAATCCTCAGATATTCAAAGTGAGCGCAAGTTTGGGAAAAAGTTGAAACTTAACACCACTAAAATTGAAGAGAGAACAACTGACCAGCAAACTGTCCTTTGCAGGAAAATGACCTCTCTGAGTCCATGCTTCATGATTCTTAGTCTTCTCAATCTAATATACATATTTAGAAGTTTTTTTTCTATTTGTTCAAGAGAATTTGGACTTAATTCAGTTAAAGGTAATGAAAGGAATTTCATGTCTTTTACAGGCATAATCCCAAATTCTCATGCGATTTGTTTTCTTTTACGCCGCGATACTCTTTCATTTCGCGGACGAATCAACGCAATGGATCTTCCACTACAGTGCCTAAAAGCCAGAGAAAGAAACTTTTACAGTTAAAATTGGGATTGGGCAAATTCCAAAATTTTCAAACTATTCCTAGCGAAGTTCATGTACGCATGACATAAAGTATACATGTGTCTTTTTATGCATGAGTATTGAATGATTTAGTTTGTTCAAAAAGTCCACGGACTTCCCTTCGAAATCAAATTAAGAGGCAAGAAAGTCGCAAGAAAGTCGTCTCCTTTGGCTTCAGAGCACTCAACAAATAAAACAGTGTATTTAAATATTAAAAAATAAAATTAGACGACAAAAAGTCAGGGATTAAAAATAAATAAATAAATAAATAAATAAATAAATAAATAAATAAATAAAAAAAACTGTCAAGAAAAAAAAAGATTGAAAGTAATCAATTTCAGCTTTCATCTGGCACAATTCCAAAAATAATAATGTCGAACTATTGAGTCCATGTAAAAATAAAGAAAGCGCTAGTAAAATAAAAAGCATGTTTTGATAAACCGTGCGTAATCTAATCCTCGGTGCTTACTTGATGGAAAAAAAAAAAAAAAATGAAAAAAGGTTTGGAACTTATTTTACATAGAAAAATATCACTCGAATATTCGATTCTCAACTGTTCATGCTAAATGAAATTAACAGATTCTGCCTTCAGATAAGTAAAAACAATAATAAATAAAGATTACAAATAAATACATTGGAAAAGAAAAAGGTACATTCTTAAAATTTAAATAAAAGATAGCAAGAATGGATTTTGATCAAATCCTAAGTCCAAGTCAACGTATAGGGTCTACTTGAGGAAACATTTAAGTAACTTGTATTAGACCCTTGCTAAACTCAAGAGATTTTAAGATGATTCTTCAGAGTTTAGTGCCAATTTCTGCCATTAAATGCTGAAGAATCACCTTAAATGCAGAATTGGATAACCCTGCACCAACTCTTTTTGAATATAAATCAAACCCTGGATTTTCGCTCTCTTCGCTCCTGTCACTGGTTTACAAATCTTTACTCACGAAAAAGATGACAGCTCTTAAATAGAAAAATATACTAATCTAGAAACAATATATTACAAATACAAGAAAGAAAAAAAAAGGAGTTAGTTCTAGATAAAGGGTATAATATTACTCGAGTTACAGTAAAACTTATATAACCTTGCCAGAGATAGAACTATTTTATGAAAAAAGGTATCTCATAAGCATGAAAATAACAGCAGAATTCAAATAAAAGGCAATTCTAAGATTTGAATCCTTACAAAGGTAACTTAAGAATAACCAAGTAATTCTGCTTCTCAATTTCCCTTTGTTTCTTCTTCTTGTTTTTTTTTTTTTTTTTTGTTATTTTTTTTTCTGTTTTTCTTTTCAAACACTCGCCCCTCTTCCCTGATAAGCGATTGAAATTTATCTATAATAATTAGCTAAATAATACTAACTTTTTACACAAATTTACATTTTCAAAGATTGAGAACGTACTTAACATGAATAATGAAGAATGAATCAAACTTGGCTTGAATTGAAATCAAAAGATAAAATGAAATATTTGCACAGATTGTAGAAACAAGAAAAAGAGAGAGAGAGAGAGAGAGAGAGAGAGAGAGAGAGAGAGAGAGAGAGAGAGAAGAGAGAGAGAGAAGAAAGAGAGAGAGAAAACGCACCCACTTGGTGCCGAAGTAACTCAAAAAGAAGAAAACCAAATGAAACTTTGCAACAACGATTATTAGCTGATTTTAAAACTTTGTAGTAAAACACAGGTTTGGCAACAAAGTGCTGTGAACTTGACAATTGGAAATATATAAAGGTATATATATAAACGAAAAACCCATGCGATTATGCGATGACCTAGCAGTTGTAACATCCTAACGATTTGATATTAACTGACGAAACAAAAGGAAATAAATTATGAAAAAAAAACCTCTACAGAAATTAGTACGGACCCAAGAAATTGATCACAAAAGAATGCGATGAATCGGTTAGGAAAAAGAAGAAAAAAATGAGCCCTTCGAGATGAATCCCTGTCCAAGTCTGCGGCAACAGAAGTTCAATCAAGAAAAAAATCTTAATTAATCAGTGCCTAAGAAATATCTTCTGGACTTTGTTTAACTGCTGACTAGGCAAACTCTCAGATGTAATTCAAAACAATCAAAACTATGTTACTTTCACACCGGCTTATCCAAGGGACGGGAAATCATGTTCATCATCCACTTTCGGAGCACTCTGCTTCTGCGTTTTGGGCTCGCGGGGTTGCTGCTAAAAATTAGAAATAAAAAGGAGATTACAGAGGGGCAGTTATAAAGATTAAAATAGGACACTGGTTGCACACAGTGACATTACACGGGGATATCCAAACGTTCAGCACCAAGGCCATAACTTTTAAACGGTTTCGCCTATAGACTGTTTGAAAAGAGCAATATATGGCTCCACTGCCGTCCGAGGGCCTCTGGGTCCAAACAGACTCTGGTTCAATGTAATTTCCCCATAAGCGGCTGTAAAATGACTGTAAAATCAAGAAATTAATGCAACCTTTTGGCAATTAGGAATTCTACGTCCTCGTAATTGCTTAGTTATGCCTGGTTCCTTGACTAGAACTGCCGAAATCAATAAGATATTACCGACTAATTATTGCATTTGGAGGTTAGAATCCCCGAAATCCCGCCAATTCCACGACAATAAAATTTGCGTGATTCCAACCTCCAAACGCATTTGTTAATCTACAATATCTTGTCGTTTTTGGGGAAGTCTTAGGCAAGGAACTAGGAATAATTAAGCATTTTCGAGGACGTAGAATTCATGATCGCAAAAAGGTCACATTAATTTCTTGATTTAATTGTCAAAATTTCCGCTAATGGGGAAATTACATTGAAACAGAGTTTTTTTTTTTTGGAACCAGAGGCCCTCCAATGGCAATCAATATGATATATTGCTCTACTAAATCAGTCTATAAAGGGGTATCCAACAGTCCAGCACCAGGGCCTTAACTTTTGAACGGTTTCACCTATGAAAACTGAACTTTCAGGATCCTCTGAATCAATGTGACCCACTTTTCAGTGCATCCAAAATTTCCGAGGACGCCCCCGAACTTTCAGTTTTCAAATGGTAGACCCTATCTTGTGATATATTGTTTGAAAGGGTGTAAAATACTGAAACTTCTGATCGAAACCAAAAGTCCATTGCTTTTTTTTAAAATCAAAGGTCTAAGTTTAATTTCAACCCACTTACAAAAATCAGAACTCCCAGTAAAACAGGTAGAATTTAAAAAACTAGGAGTCTAAAATACTCAGGCAAGTGCTGTTCAGGAAAAATATGGTTTTGACACAAATTTAGTCAAAATTTGGATTTAGAGCACAGACAAATAGAGACCCAGCACACCGTATGCTTCCCGTGTTAGAAAAGTGAAGCAAGTTTAGCGGTCACAGTTTTGGTCGGGAGTCACCGGGTTCAACGATAAACATTGCCTACTGTTGAATGATGAAGCTCAACAAAAGGCTGTGATTGGTTCGCCGTCCCGGAAACGGAAACAGGTTTTGTTTTTCGAATGCAAAACGCACACTCATCAGTCAACAGTAGGCAATAGTTGGCTGTTGTTCCGATGAGTTCCGACCAAAATTGAGCCAGAAAAGTGGACACCTGTCGCAAGCTTTGTGCTGGGTCTCTATTTGTCTCTGATTTAGAGTCCTTTTGACAGTTTTTAAAAAAAAAATTGCCCCTCAAGAGGAGTATCTCAAAGATTCCAAGGCACGACCCCTATCAAGTGATATAATGCTCGTAAGGACACCCATAACATAACTAGGACACCCATTACATAACTATAGCTTGTCCCAGAAAAGATTGTATTTGACAATTCTATGGTTTTAATGAAAATATCAGCTTCTTACTGCTTCTAACCAATCAAGTTGCGCTGTAAGAGGATGGAAGCTGATGTTCTCATTCAAACCTACAGTTTGTCAAGTCCAATCATTCTTGGGACAGCCTATAAGCAGTTTGACATAAACCGCAGGTTGAAAACATTTTTAGTTTTTGATACATCGAAATTTGACAACGGATGAAAACCTAACTTTGCCATTCGATATATCAAAAACTAAAAACAAGCCTGGTTCAAAACAAGTTTGGTTCGCGCCAAAGTGCCAGTTAGTGTTTTTAATAATTAAAATAAGCAAAATAGACATCTCCTAAACATGCTTGCACATAAAATACTTTCCAGTTTATTATATTTGTTAGAAAAAATAAGGTATCATTAGGTCGAGGAATTCTCCGTTGAGAAGTTCCACTGGGTATTGTTGCACATAACTTGACCAAAATTAGTTCACGATGGATAATTATTAGAGAAAAACAGAGAGATATGGAAAATAGAGTTTCTGGGACCAAATAATGTTACGTCCTCACAGTCCGGCACACATGATGATCAGTGAGCACTTACAGGGGTATAAACCACACGCAATCATACTTACGTGCGCACCATCCAACATCTTTCGGAGGACCGTCAAGCCGTAACATTATTTGGTCCTAGGCATTTTCTTTTGACTAAATTTGGTTACTAGAGTAATTTAAATTCAGAGAGACAAACCTGGAACTTGGCTTCATCTCCTCCTCGTCTTCCTCGGCCACCTCCGCGACCACCTCTGCCTCTCAGGGAACGGCTATCAGTGAAGTGAAGATTAATGTCCAAAATGTTCTTCTTGTTGCCTGCTCGGTGAGATGGTTCCTCAAACTGAAAAACAAAGGAAAACTAGGCTCAGAATAGAAATCAATAGGGATTTTCAAATATTTAAATAGTATTCAATCTTCAAACTCAAATAGTGGGGAGAGGGCATTTCTTTAAAAAGTCAGGGCTTAGCCCAAGCATAGTCTGACATTTTTCAAATTTGTAACAGATTCATTTTCTTTGAAGACTTGTTATGAGATAAAGATGATAATGCAACAAAGAAAAAACATTATTCTAATTTTTAGAATTTAAGTAAGAGGCTCCTACACCAACACAATTTCAACCGTGTGATCGCATTCACGAGGACTGACTTGTAGATCTAACTAGTGCTGCCAACCTGTTAGATAAAATTTCCTTTGAATCTTAGAAGTGGAACTTGTGAGATCTTACCGTCTGCAGACTAATACATGCAGTTTCAGGTTTGTGCATATTACTAAACGGCGCTTTGAATCCGTGGTACTTAAAAGTACTGTCAGTCAAGAAAGGATTAAGAGGAGACATCTGTCCCTTTTCTTCCCATTTAAAAGATGAAAATATTAAGGAACTCTTCTCTCAGGAAACAATGAAGATAATTAAAAAAAAAAAAAAAAACTTTTTTCGGTTTGTTTCGTCTCTTCAACGAGAAAAGTCTGACACTAGGTTTCAGTGAAATTCTGCACAAAAAAAGTTTTGCAAATTTTCAAATGAGATTGATCCAGCTCCCATAAGGAATGGGCTATCGTCAAAAAAATTTCATAGTTTCAGGGTCGATAGAGCTCGTCGAGACGCGTTAAAAAATGTCCAGTTTTATAATTTTGGTCAACAGGGAAGAAAGGAGGGAGGGGGCCTCAAAGTTAAATTTTCAAAGTCCCATAACTTTTGCCCAAATTATTATTTTGACTTGTACTTTACATTAAAAGATTCCTCTTTAAAAGAGCTTTTGATTGATGAATATGCAAGTCTAATTAAAAAAATGATTTTTTCAATTTTTGGAACAAAAAAATGTTGGTGTTTTGAGTCTAAAAAATACGCTTAACGCACAGAGGAGAATAAAAACTATGGATATCAAATTCAAAGTTATGTCCTTTCGAATGGTGCAAACCGCGAACTGGGGAAATGATTTGTTCAAAAGTTATAAGCGCTAAAAGTTGCACACCTCCGATATTACCGTGCGGTCAGTGCATATTTTCAATGGCGCGTACCGATCTCTCGGCGCGAGGGTGACGCTAGCCATTGAAAATATGCACTGACCGCACCTAAATTTCGGAGGTGAGCAACTTTAAGCGCTTATAACTTTTGAACAAATCATTTTCTTCGGATCACGGTTTGCACCATTCGAAAGGACATAACTTTGCCTTTTACATCTTTAGTTTTTATTCTCCTCCATGTGTTGAGCGTATTTTTTAGACTCAAAACACCAAAATCTTTTTGTTCTAAAAATTGAAAAAAATTGGTTTAAAATTTTTTAAAATTGAACTTTCATGCACATCAATCAAAAGCTCTTTTAAAGAGGAATCTTTTAGCGTAAGGTACAAGTCAACATAAAGATTTGGGCGAAAGTTGTGGGACTTTAAAAATTTAACTTTGAGGCCCCCTCCCCCCTTCCCAGTTGAACAAAATAAAAAAACTGAACATTTTATAACGAAAAACTGAACATTTTTTAACGCATCTCAACGAGCTCTATCGACCCTGAAATTATAACATTTTTTTGACGATAGCCCATTACTTATGGGAGCTGGATCAACCTCTTTAGAAAAAAAACTTGTCGCAAACTTATTTTTGCCAAAATTTTAAAACTACATAACTTTACATTCAACTTTGAAATTCCCTGACATTTCCAGACTTCTAATTTTTAAACTTTCTGACATTTTTTCAATGTTTTCGCACAACTCAACTTCCCGGATTAGGGAGTCTCAAACCTCTCAAAAATGCATTAAAAATTATTCAACCCTTTGCACTACATTCTTGTCCAACAGAACAAAACCAGGTTGATGCGCCGCCCGTTGCCCAGACGCAGGCTAGTAGTTTTAGAAACATCTGCCAGAGGGCCGCACATGATGAGTCGGGCCACACCTGATAGTGGAGCTACGAAAGCTCAAACTTTGTTGGGTCCGTCCCGACAGTGGATAATATTGGCATTTTTTCAATGTCGGGCCACTGGAGTGCAAAGGGTTAAGGAGGGGGGACCAAGGCATCAGAAAACAGCGCTTTAAAATAATAGTAGAGAATACCAGAAGCATAACACTGTGAACGTCAAGATGCTGTGAAAAAATGCAACTTCTTAATTTCTAGGTATTAGAGCCGAATTGCCTGATTTTCTCTGACTTTCCCGGACAGTAAACCCTCCAGACACAACAAGCTATAGCGATAGAGGGGGCCACACATGTTAAAAGTCCAAGGGCTTGTCCCGTTTATATAAATAAATAAATAAATAAATAAATAAATAAATAAATAAATAAAAGTCCTATCTCAAAGGGTGACAGCAGGGGCGATCTGAATCTGGTTTGTATGCCCCACTTTTTTTTTTAACCTTAATAAAAAGTTGTAATTAATCCAGAGACAACAGAGACCACCCACTAGCCGCTCAAGCGGTGGACAGTTTTATTTTCGGGGATTAAACGAAATAACAAGCGGGAAAATATCCAACGGCTCCTACGTGGATTGTTGACCAACGACTAAAACATAGATGCTTCATTCTGATTGGCTACTAAACTAGAATCAACATCTTTGCTCAACAGTCCACATAGGAGCCGTTACTTGCTTTGGTCTCTATTGTCTCTGAATTAATCCAGTGGAAATTAGTTTTAAACAAAAGAGTAAGTGTTTAAAGAGTGAATATCTGGACAGATAATTTTAATACAACTACCCAGCTGAGAAAATTTTGCGTGTTTCTGCCATTTGTCAATTTGAGCAAACCCTTCCAGAAGAAACAGTTATATCGAATTCTGTGTCCAGATAGCCACTCTAAAACCAATTTCAAATGTATCTGTCACAATTTTTTTTTTTTTAAAAATTTAAAGGTTAAAAAAAGTGAGTCAAACAAACCAGAGACAAACAGAAACCCAGCACAAAGCTTGAGACAGGTGCCCACTTTTCCAGCACAATTTTAGTCGGAACTCATCGAAACAACAGCCAACTATTGCCTACTGCTGACTGATGAGCGCGTGGTTTGCATTCACCACCGTTTCTGGGACCGTGAAGGCGTGAACCAATCGTGATTGGTTCAACAGCCTTTCCTTGAGCTTCACCATTCAAAAGTAGGCAATGTTCATAGTTGCAGCTGGAGACTCCCGAACAAAACAGTACACATTAAAATTGCTTCACTTTTCTAACACGGACAGCATACAGTGTACTGAGTCTCTATTTGTCTCTGAAACAAACCGAGCCTGTGTGAAAAACGTCCTTAAGATTTTTCTATCATGGCTGCCTTTGTGAAGTGTCAATATCTCGCCCCACAAATCCTCTTTATCAGTATAGCTCGTTGTGCAGACAAGTCCAATGAAAAAAATGAAAAGAGACGTATGCAAGATACATCTTGATGAGTTGCATCAAACATTGAAAAAAGAGCTTTACTTCTTGATCAGCAGCGGCTTTAGCAGCAGCAGCAGCGGCAGCGTCGGCAGTTTTCTTTTGCAATTTAACCATATTCTTGTACGCGGATAAGTCCTCTCCTTCACCAGCCTTGCGGATATTGTAAGTGGGTTTTTCTCGAGTTCCTTTCAAAGCTTTCCATTCTTCTAGGGTTAACTCTTTCGGCTCCGGCGGTTCCTGAGTGACATCACCATTGGTTGTGGGCTCAGCATCATCCTTGTTTCTGAAAGAGAAAAGTTAAACAGAGATGAAGATAAATTCTAACATATGTGCCGGTTTGCGGCACAATCCGAGCGCGTTCAACAAGAAGTGTTAGGAAAATGGCCCGATCAGATAACCACGGCAATAAGTAAACTGATTGATGGCGCGGCGGAGACAAAAAACCGTGAAAACATCTAAATTCTTACCTCTTCAGAGAGCATTTGGGTTTACTCTCCGACGGGCCATCGCCCAGCAAGAAGTCAGTTATTGTAAATTTGTTCTGCTTTTAATTTGCTTTTTCTCAGTTTTGGTTTTTATTCTCATTCAATATACTTTTTTAATTCAACTCTCATTTCATTCTTTTTATTTCTGGGTTTGCCGATTTAGTTTTCAAGGTAATCCCTCCACTATCATAAATTCGAGCTTTCTCAGGCATTCTTTGTTGGAAAATGATTATTCCTACACTGGGTAAGGGTCTAGGAGTTTCACGTAATTCAAAGGAGGAAGCGTTCATCATAGAATTGCCAAAGCTATGGCTACTTCTTTTTTTTTTGCGGGTATACTTGTAATTTAATAAATTCAAAATGGTCAGAGGTCTTCAAAGGTGGTCTTCGGTGCAAATTCGAATCAGTTTATGTTAGTTGTTAGTGATGAAAAGTGAGTCTGTGACAGTAAGTGAGAAGGTGAGCTCATACAATACTGAACGTGTAATGGTTTAAATATCCATGTTGGACTACTTTGTCATTTTTACACCAATTTTGGCTCAAATGTTGTCGACTCGAAAGAGTCATGGACTCATGGGATGGGTCAGAAAAATCTAAACTTCTGGAGGAAACGGCTCACTAGGAAAGAAAGATGTAAAAGACGGATGTAAAGTGACAGAAAATGATCCGTTACAAAATTAGGGCTCCTTCTGACCACCCAAAATCCTTCACAGGAACACACGAGCTTCATACTTGTGGTGAGTAAAATGACAATTCAAACATGTTGCAAGAAGTTCAAAATAGCCTCACCTACTTAACAATTATAACTTATGTCCGAAAGTGAGCCGAAGTACTAATGTACTTTGATGCTGCAATTGCCTCTCATAACATCAATTTTGCTCATTTTGAACAACTTCCCCTGAATTTTTAGCAACAACGATAAATGTTCAAAAGGGTGTTTAGAGAGTGCGCAACTTTGATTAATTTTAAAACTTGCCTTCCATACCATATATAATCTCAGTTTCACAAAATCAACGGTCCAATGAATCCTAGAACGCTCCCATACTGATAAATTACTGCTAATGATAATCAATAAATCCTTGCAGATATAAATAATGAGACCAAATTTCGTCAAGTTGACTTTCTTTTGCAGGTCACAGTACATGGGGAAATCAATAGCAGTTGGAACCTTAGAACCTTTCTAACAGGTAAAAATAATGAGACCAAATTTCGCCAAGTTGACTTTCTTTTGCAGGCTAGGACATGGTAAATCAATAACAGCCAGAACCTTAGAACCTTTCCAACAGCTATAAATAATGGGACCAAATTTCGACAACTTGACTTTCTTTGGCAGGCCAGGATATGGGAAATCAATATCAGCCAGAACCTTAGAACCTTTCTGGACATTGCAGTCGAACTAATTATTTACTCACCGTTTTCCAGCTTGTTCAGTTGAGGCAGCACCCTCCTCCGGGTTGGTACCAGACCAATCAATAGTTGTATCATTCATCGAGCTATTTACAGTTTCACTAGAAAGAACAACACATTCTAATTAAGTTAACAGAACATAGAGATTTTAAAACTCTGAAACGTCACTAATGAGGTGATTCACATTTCATTAGACATAAAGATGCCCCTTCTTAACTTGCACCTAACCTTATCCGGAATAAACATGCTCATTCACACAGGCTCAAGTCCCAGAATTTGATTTTTTTGGGGAAAAATTAAATTTAGTGCAGAGGAAAAAGATTCAGCGGACTAAAATCAATCTTACATATACATGAATATGAAAAAAACTTTCAAAAAATTCACTCGTTCTCAGTCGGGAAGTTAGAGCAGAACCATTTTGAGTATTGGGTCCCGACAAGTAGCAGTGCGTGCTACCAAACCGCATCAAAGCACACCGTTGAGCGGCTGATTAGCAACGAGTCAAAACTCTGCGCAAACTGACCGCTCACCCATGCGTTTTGATGTGGTTCAGTAGCACCCACCGCTACTTGCAAGAACCTGATACTCACAATGGTTCTGCTCTAAAAAAAATGTTTATAAATTTAAAGACAACAAATACTTGCAGGGACTTGTTTGACTAAATTGAGAGGTCCACTAAAATTACATGAACTAAATAGTTCGTGTAATTGGGTGGTCCATCAGAGAATTGGTCTGAGAAAATAGTGAGTTTGAAGTAGCAAGCAAAGTAGCAAGCAAGCATATCAGTGAACACTGATTTGCTAGGTCAAGGCTTTATAGGATAAAACTAAATTTTAACTTCTTTTCTCCAGGATTTTTATCATTTTTCAGTACTTAGTATGACTGTTTATTTCGGTATTCTTGAGTAAATTTTCACAACCAAATGGTTAAGTTTAGATTTACACACTGCCGATACAAATACAGGCTGGAATACTGGGCCGATGTGGCAACACTTTGGAGTCCGGATTTCTTGCTCTTCCAGAAGGTTCTATGTTAATGTCAACAAAGATAATTTGTTTATTAAACTGTCAAATGATTTGAAATTTGTTGAGCATTTATTTTAAGCCTGGTCTCCTTCTACATTCACCAAAAGTTATTTTAAACTGCATTATAAGGGTTTAAAGTGCTCATGTTTTCCTCCATACGGATTTTTGAGTAGTTTAAAACCGTACTAATGGTTGCAAAAAAGTCAAAGTGAATACAGTCAAAAATTTGAGGGCTTAAATACTCATAGATGCCAAATTTTTATTTTTCCATTAATTTTTACGGAGGATACTAAGGGTTTTATAATTACATGGGTTCTTATGGTGGCAACATGGTTACCTGACCCCGACCTTGAGGGTAATCAGTGTTGCAAAATTCAGTATTCCAGCCTGGTAATTGCACTGGCCGTGGATTAACATTATCGATCCAAAAATGAATGAAACAGACTAAATATCTTGGAATGGGATTGGTTGAGCCCGAACGAGTCCTGCGCTCAGCCTCAGAAATTTTTTGACCCCCACTTCTAGTTACTGCCGGAGACAAATAGAGACAGAGCACTAACTGGCTGCAGCAGAGGTACGCTGAATTCTTGCGGATTCAACCAAACAACAGTCAACACCCTTCTGATGTTGCATGGTGTTAAATGGTGAGCACCCTCATCACTTCCCAGCCCATCCCCTCTGTGTTTTCCGAATGTCAGCGTTCAACACCATGCGACATCAGAGGGGTGTTGACTGTTGTTTTTTTGAATCTGCGAGAATTCAAATCTTCCATATGTATTTCAGCGTAGTGCTCCGTCTCTATTTGTCTCTGGTTACTGCAGCCAGCAATTCATTTAAGGCTAAAGAACCAGATTCAAGGATGAAAAATCCCAAGAAGGCAACACTCGTGACAGGACCCACTTCCAGAATTTCATACAAAAAGGTATAAAACAATAGATAAATAATAAAATTTGAAGGCGAAATAAAAATAATAGTGATTAATAATAAAGTGAAAATAATACTGATGATAGCAGGAACTAGGAAGATGTTTGAAATGATAATAATTTGGTCTGAGTATGACCAAGAATGACAGGAGAAAAGAGAAAGAGGCTCCCCCTGATCTGAGTAAATTCTCATGGAGGAGAGGTTAAGATGTTTGAGATTTCAGAGATGTGGACTTACTCCAACTCATCGCGGTGAGTGCCCCAATTGTGGGAGCCGCCACCTTCACGTTTATCTACAGATTTCACACCACTATAACAAAAAAGAAGAGAAAAATGGCTTTAAGGGTACAAGTATTTAAGCTTTTTCTCCAGGCTTCCATTCCTCCGATTTGATCACAACACTGATTCTGAGAGAAACATAAATTCCAATCTCCTTTCATTGGTGGTTTTCAATTTTGTTTTCATTGAGAAAAAAAATAAAAAAATTCATGGAGCTGTTAGGAATTCCTAGGCTACAATGAATGATCTAACAAATCATAATGAAAACAAATTTTGATGAAAATGGAAAATTGTAAATAATAAAATTAAAACAGAAAAATACTCAAATGAAGAGAGAAAAAATTTGACAGAGCTGCAAAACTTGTACAGTGATAACTTTAAAATATTGTAGAGTGAAAAGAGGAGGGAAAAAAGGTGATGCGTCTGGCAGAAGTTATAGTTTGTTTTTCCTTCCCAAATAAAATTGTTAATAAAAATTTATGAAGCAAAAAGAATAAAGATTTTTTTTTTTTTGGATGGTAAAATTTAGAGTCCGAAGGTTTGAGGAGCTACAGAAATTAGGCACTTACGTTTTGTCAGATCTAGATTGTCGATCAAAGTCCCTTCTGCCACCTCCGCGACCTTCAAAGCCTCCACGACCACCACGACCGCGACCACGTCCCATACCTCGGCCTCTTCCACGACCTCCTTCTCCATCAGCTCCATGTTCTCCTTGGTTTCTGTCGCTGTCAAAGCGATCGAAGCGTTCAAAGCGTTCAGGGCGGTCAGAGCGTTCTGAGCGATCACCACGGTCCGGACGATCAAAGCGTTCAGGGCGGTCAGAGCGAACTGGGCGTTCACCGCGGTCCGGACGATCAGAACGATCAGGGCGGTCAGAGCGATCACCTCGGTCAGAGCGTTCACCACGGTCAGAGCGGTATGGGCGATCACTGCGGTCACTCCTTTCATTTCTGTTTTCTCCAAAACGGTCACCAAATCTATCACCAAAGCGATCGCTCCTCTCACGACGCTCAGGTCTCTCGTTGCTTTCACCAAAGCGATCCCCAAATCTATCGATTTTATTATCAGCCTTGTTCTCGAATGAATCATTATGGCTTTCTCTGTTATCTCGGCGATTAAAACTGAAAAATGAAAGCAAAAGACATTTATAATTAACGCATTGAAATTGAAATTACGGCAATAGTCACGAAAACATCATTTTTTTTGGATATCAGTGGAGCAGTTTAAATAGCCTTACCAAGCAGCCGTCTCAAATTAAAAAAAGTTTGTATCAAACTCTCGCGTTTCTATTCAGCTTACTATTTTTCAGCTATTTATTTGTTTTTTAATAAACAGAGGCTCTTATGATTTGTTTTACACGTTGGAACTTGTGTTGCAAAAACCACTCAAGGATATTGTGTGTAAGGTATCTGAATTGCACCCTCTGAGTGTCAGGATTTGACAGGAAGCTTTGAGCTAACGATAATCCATCAAGACACATTGGCGAGCGAAGAGTTTCGATTGCTATCCAACAGCTCACCAATGCATTTTGATGCGTTTGTGAATGAAGGCACTCCCAACAGTCAAATATTAATACACAAAATGCATCTGCTGTAACCAGAGAAAGCAGAGACTACGCACATGTCCACCGTGCTATCGGCTAGCGCGTGGTCTCTGTTGTCTCCGGCTGTAACACTAAGAATTTACAGCAATACGGGGTAACTTTAAAGTGCAACAAAAGAGTATATAAGAAAAAAAATCTAACGGCTTAGGATAGAAATGGAAAGCTTAAAAATAACTCCTTTCATCGAATAAAAATCTAACCTTGAAGCGTTTCCACGTTCAGGTCTATCTTCTTTATTCCTACGGTTATTCCTTTCTTCTCGAGAGTCGCCTGATTTTAGAGCTGGCTTAGCAGAGTCAAACTTTGGCTTCTTTACATCAGTTTCAGGTTTGGGTTTCACACTTTCCACCTTCGGTTTGGGTCCCGGTTTGCTCACGTCTGAAAAATAAACACAACATACGATAAGAACTTCAGTGCTTTCTGCAAAAGTTAAGGGCAGGAAGATAATGAGCAGATGGAAAAGTTTTCTTAGAATCATTCACTTTTTTGCCGTCGTAGAATACATTTTCGGAAGAAATACACTCACACAGCGCAGTTGGCACAGTGGGCAGTTTTTTTTTAAAAAACATATGCCAGCAATTTCTGTTGTAAGGATTTCACAGAGTTCCTTTAAATCAAGCAAGGGTGGATCATCATCTTAAGAAAAAAAGAAATTAACAAATTCCTTGGAATTTTTTCCGCATTTGAGGGCAACTTGGAGAGAGCAAAAGTCACTTGCCAAGTTACACTAATTTTGCTATTTCTTCATTCTTTATAAACAGGAAAATTTAACAAAATTAGTAGTTTAAACAGGAAAAACTGTTGGCGATGCAAGGATTTTTCACGGTAAAAAATTGAATACAATGCTTTTCTATAATTTCTTTTGAACAGTAGAAGAATTGCTGCAAAATGGGCCGGCAGCAAACTTTTGCTACAAGCAGTTGAAGGGTCAATTGAGATGTCAAAAACCTCCAGAGATGACGATGGTGGCACTAAAAACTTACGAAACCCACTCCTAAAGTCATAAAATGCTTTTATATGCGCGATCGTGATAGCAGTACAGGGAACTAATAATGGGAGATTCCTATCTTAATTTTGTCACTCTATCTTTGTTTGAAAGGCAGAATACAGAGAGTAACTATTCACCAGAGGAGTGATTAACAGCCGAATTAAGTAATGGTACCATGACACCTGGTGACACTAAGGCCAAAGGAAAGTAATCTATTAGAGGCCACTTCTTGCTAAAGAGACAGTTTTATTTTCTGAGAATATCCCACTATTAATGCCCAACATCGTCATTCCTATCGAACATATAAAAGCATGTTATGAGTTTAGGAGTGGATTTCGAAACTTTTCAATGCAACCATCGCTCTTTTTAGAGGCTTCAACAACTGAATTGATCCTAAAATTGCCTGCAGCAAAAGTGTGCAACAGCTCTATTAGTGCAACAAGTAAGGTGACCAGTCAAGTTTTTTCTCATGTAGTTCTCATACTTTTTTCACGTCCACAAAAATTGTGACTCTTAAACTAGTTGTTGATTTCAAATTTAGAAGAAATTTTGGTAAAAAACTGCGCGCTCAAGGGAATTTTAGCTGAGCAAATTTTATCACTGTAATCAAATTTCTAGAAGAGACAAAAAGAGGACAAAATTTCAAAAAAAATTCAGGATCATACATTTTATGGACCACATCAGTGGCGGTTTGCACGATGTGGTAACAACAGATTCTCTTCATTGTGGAGGTTTAGGAGATTTATTGAACCCACAGAACAATACAATACTTGTACACAGGTTTGACCCTTTCAAACCTGAAAATACTTTTGCTCCGAGATGAGTTTTTGGCTGTCATAGCTGATCTGGACACAGTTTTCTCTTCTTTAACGATATATATCATATCTTATTGTATTCTTATTTAGTCCATAAGATTCTATGTTATTCAGGTATAGATTGAAACCAGGTCTGAAAGAGTTAAATGGCAAAAACAGGGTTGCCAAATTGCGCCAGCCGCCACTGGATCCCACATAAGAGTCCAATGATAAATTAGAAGGTATCCATGGCAGAGCACACGTTCAGATAAACTTCAGGTGATTCTTCAACGTTTAGTGCCGATTTCTGTCACCAGAGCGCTACCGTTCCATTAAGGTCAAATTACAGGCCGAAAGTAATTTATATTTAAGAAAACAGAGTGCCAGTTACTAGATAATCATCTGAAGAACATCTCTGCAAAATATATCTTCAATAACTTCCAGAATAAAGCTAAAAGTACCAAAAAATGGAATATCGCAAATAGATTCAAGTATCGAAAAGCGATATTTCATGTTTTGGTACTTTCAGCCTTACATTTGAAGTTATTGACGAGATATTTAGAAAAAACATTCTTCAGAAGATAATCTAGTAACTGACGCTCCGTTTTCTTAAATATAAATTACTTTCGGCCTGTAAATTGATATTAATTGAACAATAGCTCTCTGGTGGCAGAAATTGGCACTAAACGCTGAAGAATCACCTTAAATATGAACACAAACGATTGGATAGAAACGAAAGGTGGAAATAAGTGCAGATGCATAAGCTGAATCCACCTGATTCAAATTAAATTAGTTCCTTAATTATAGCACACAAAAAACAGAACAAGATGAGACACTTCAACTCCTTGTCAGGTGATTAGGAAGCTTGAGTAGAAGCATTTTGAGTATCAGGTTCTGTTGAGTATTGGTGCATGCTTCCGAATTGCATCAAAGCATATCGGTGAGGGGTTGATTGGCATTGAGTCAAAACTTTGTGCTAATCAAGTACTCACCAATGAGCTTTGATGCAATTCAGAAGTCAGAACCCGATACCCAAAATGCATCTGCTTTACACGGTTTAATCAATTCCGTGCAACATCATCGAAACTTCGTTTACATGGTATTTCACCAAAGTTTAAACATTTGTTCGGTTCAAAACTGCCAACTTCAAGCACTCTCACTCTCACATGATCCCAGGATACAGCATCTCTCTTAAAGTTTTCAACTCATTATTTAGACATAAATTTCCAACATAGAATTCTACAGGTCTTTACAAGCTGAAATTAATGTAGAAAATTGGGCTGAGCTTGCTTCAAACATTCTTTGAACCGAAATTTGAAGATAAGGAGAGACAGTGCTAAGGAGCAGTTACACGAGAGTGAGAGATCTCTCACCCTATGAGAGATGGCAAGCATGAACTATACAAACCAAAAATAAAAGAGCTTTTAGAAAAACATCTTGAATATATCATTGTGATTTGGTCACTAAGAAAGATACTGCACGTTTCTAAGAGAGCGTGGATGTTTGTCAAAATGTACTTTCTTTGGGTGGAAATCGAAACTAGAGACCATTCTAAGCAAAGTTTTCCATGGGCCAGAAGAATTTCTATAAAGTTTAGAATTCAAGCTAGAAAGTTGGATCAAACACTTAGTGAAATCGCTTTGGAGCATGCTGTATCGGAGTGAGAGAGCTAAGAGAATGGTCGCCCGGCCCTGACTCTACCTGCCATAAGATCTGAGGTTGGGTCGATAGACGGAGGAATGGAGAGAGAGAGGAGGCAACGGACGATCCATCTATGAGCGCACTCACTCCTTTACAGCATGCTCCAAACGAGGTGACACAGTGTTTTTCCTAACTTTCAAACTTTAATTGCAGCTAAATTTGACATAGAAACTTTTTGGACTTGTTAGAACTTTTGCTCAGAATCGGCTCGAGTTTTCATTTCTGCAAAAGAAAAGTACACCTTGACCATGGTCTGCGGGTCACAAGAAACGTCCTGTGTCCTTAGTCCACTGGTCTTTTCCTTGATGATCATTCTTCAGCATCCGGATGAAAAATGTCTCCCAAATATTACAAGCAACCCCTACAACCGCATACGAAACAGACTTAGTGAGTTAACACTCTGAAAATTTGCTTGAGGAATTATCGGAAACTTATCTACATAAAATTTGGCACGGGACAGCAACGCTCTAACGGGGTCTAATAACTTTCTTCCGGTGAGAGGGTGGAACAGACGCAATTCAACTATTAGGTCTTAACAAGTAACAGTGCCTCAGTTTATAATACATCAAAACCTATCAGTGCGTGGTTGGTTCCCAAGCAGAACTATACACTCACCAATACAATTCGATGCATTTAAGATGTAGGCACCAATCCTTTTCAGGACACAATAATCGAAATGCAATTGCTCCAGATAAATATTGGCCATCCCAGAACAGAATGGAAAGTTCAACAGCTTTTAAGGAAAGGTTATATGTATCGCCAATGATGCATCCCCATTCGTTAGAGCCGTTAAGAAGCTGATCTTCACTGAAAACCGCAGAACTATCCATTCTTTCCTGGAACAGCCTGCAGCTTTTGAGGAGGGTTGAAGACAGGCAGTGAATGAAATTTTATAGAGGTAATTTCACGTAAGTTGACCGATGAAAGATGGGTTTGTTTACTAAACAGAGACTAGTTTTTGTTTCTGCGCATATGCAAGTACGCAAAAGCGTCTATGCGCAGTGAGCCGCATGATCTGTCATCGGCCTTCTTTTGTGAAACGAGCTCTAACTGACGCAATTATTCTCTCCCTTCGCGAAGCTTCAACGTAATGACATCATTGCCTAAAGGATCTCTGTCTGCACCAATGTAGAATCAAATTATCAACATTTGCCATGATTAATGGGAAACAGTAATCTAACTAAAAACTCAAAAACTTCCTCTTAAAAGACAACAACAACACTCGGAACACAAAAAGTTTACGTCAAATAAAATTACTCTGACAAATTTAACTTATCTAGTGTAGTGTACCTAGCTTGATCAAAGCATTGATGAGACAGCACATAATTCTGGTGCCGTGACCGATTTACTGATTTAGGGCCTATCGCATTCGGATTTCCATCGGCAATTTCAGTGGAAGGAAGAAATTTGATAAAGTAATACTTGAGAGGATAGAAGCCAAGGAGGGGAGAAGTGTAACTTGATGAACATGATGGTTACCTGAGACCTCCCCCCTCCTCCATCACCTATTGAAGGCATGTTCTGCATCACATGCTGGAATACATTTCAGCTAAACCATACTATCTCAGCAAAGGAAACAATAGTAACAAAACACCAAAAGTGACAGGCCAAACAAACAGTGTTGAAATTCACTTTCGAGAGCTTTCCAACAGGAAGAGTTTATATTGACACAATATCTCACCAATCTAACCTAAATAGGCATGGATATCACTGCAATGGCTTCCATCTTACAATCTCAATCCTTTTCACATGGCACATGATTTGCAGAAATCAAACAGCAAAATAGGGCGAGACTAAAAATGACTGAATTTGTTCAGGCAGATTTTAGAACATTAGAGAGACATGGATTGGAAGAATGACATTGAAATCATCGCAAGATCTGGGCATGAGCAAGAATTCAGGGTCTACAAGGGCTATGCAGAAGAGCGCAATAGAGTTTCCGATTCCACTTGACGGCATAGCGTAGAAATTTAAGAGGACAGTCGCACTGGGATTTCAACGATAGAGACAAAATAAAATTTGAAAAATTTCTCGGCTCCCAAAAAACCATGACCATGCATTATTGCTCACAGGTGTGCTAAAAGAAGGCAGCACCTGATAAATTTCAGTTGATAGGAATCAGGCACTGAAAACTCACCAGCTTTCTTTGTAACATTCTTCAAGTTCTGGGTCTCCTTCATTCCTTCCCTAGTCCCAGTAGAGGACTTGGTTTTGGATTCGGGTTGAATGGGTTTATTCTCTTTTTCAGCAACTTTGCTTTTTTTCTTGGGCTCCTTCGCCGCACGCGATCTCAAAATATCTAATTGGTCATCTTCTCCTAGGAAAAGTTCATACCTGTTGTTAACACCTATACCGTATTGATTATCCATTTTTATGGATATGAAAAAGGTATACTTTAACACTAAAAAGGGGAAAAGAAGGGATCTATGAAGACCCTGTCGAGGACTGTAAAGTCAAGATGGCGATCAATTGTAACACACAGACATCGGCACCGTTCCGCGACCGTTGCAGTACATCACAGAATGCGCCATGCTTTGCCTACTCGCCATGCTGAGTTCCATGCTTTGTGATTGGCGTAAAAGTGCCTGATAGTGAGGGGACAGAAATACACACGAGGCGGGAAAGAAGGAAATTTTTTTTAGCACCGAATAAGATTTAGACACAAATATTTTGATTGATAATTAAAAAATTGCTTTCCTCCTTCAGACTAATCATATTTCCCCCCTCTCCACGAACTGAAAAGAAAAATTTGCCATCAATAAGTGTTGACAGTGTCCTTGACAGTTTTTGCGGTTTGGGTGGCAACAATGATGTATTTAAAAAAGTGCACCAAATCAAAACGGCCGCACGTGCTCCGATTCAATAAGAGAAATCACTAGACTATGACTTTAACATGTTTCCTAATTACTTCTGTAGGTACATCGTATATTACTCATTATTACTGACTTAGATTAAGTACGTGAATAAATTGCCTCTACATCAATAATACCGTACTTACGGTCAACCAGTTATAGTCAGTTTGATAGCGCTGCTTAAGTAATCGAAACAATCAAATCGGGAGTTTTCCAGAATCCAGACCATAGATGTTTATAAGTAATATGTTTGACATAAGATCACATCGTCACATCAACTGGGGTTGATTTTCCGCCCTTCCCGATTTGAACGTCGGGCGCTTTCAACATGATCGTTCATTGAGACGCCCGTGCCACACTGGTCACTAATGCGTCTCGCAAATGAATATGACCACTGATAGGCCGGCGAGGCAAATTGTAGCAGACTAAAAATCACGCGATGATGGCGATGATGAGTTAGACCAGCAGGAATCAGTTCTCATTCTTTGCAAACCACTTTGTGCGTGTGTGCATGATCAAATTGTAAGTACAGGTCAGTCCGGTAGAGATTCACCTGTAACGCCAACCCCTATGTTTGCACTACGGCGGCTTTGCCCAAGAGGCGATTTTTTTAACATTGAAGCTTTATGGAGAAATGCCGACTAGCTGTCGTTAAATCCGTAATTTCTCTCTTATGGTTGATCAAAACGTCCAATATGTGACTGAAATTTGTTCCCTAGGGTTTAAGGAAGATTTTCGTGCCACTTAACATTATATTCTTATTCTTTTACAACGTAATACATCAGCTTTGGGCAAATGGGCAAATGAGAATTTGACAACGGCACGGTGCGGTGCGGCGATATCGTCATTTATTGTTTTACACGAAGCACACATTATCGAACAATAAAACAGAGCCAAAAGGCATGTAATTCTTCCTAGAACCCTATTAAACATTAAGTTTCAGTCATTTATCGAACATTTCCATCAACTACATGAGGAAAATTACATTTCGAAGACAGTCGGTCAGCGTTTTTGTTTACTCCGCCATGCGTGTGATCGAAATATGCGCGGTGGCACACTCAACCCCGTTTCCGGTTGGAACGGACCGACCTCTGTTTACTTTTAGATCATGCGTGTGTGATTACAGGGTTTCAAGTGTGAAATATTTCATATGAAATTTATGAAATTTCCTTGAAATTTCACATGAAATTTCACGAAGCTGTGAAATTTATGAAATTTTTGAAATTTACTCCCATTCGTCGTTTCTTATGATTCTTTTCTACTCTGAAGAGGAATTCGTCTAATTTTCACCATGAAATAATTGATATCTGTTTGTAATAACGCCCTCCCAAAGATTACTATGTATTTAAGTATTTCACCATGGTAAATGTTCATTTTATCATAAGGTAAACAACCCAGGGCATCCCTAAATTTTGCATCAGTTATTACTTGAAGGTTATGTTTTCAAATTTTTGAAGTTCTCAATAAAGTTTTATTCCCAGCATCATTTTCATTTTATTTATTTTTTATTTTTTGCATTGCCCACCTTACTTAATGCTATAATTTTTACACTGACATGTATCGTGAAAATTTTTGTTCAAATCATAATTATTGTTGAATAATATAAGAGCCATCGGCAGAAACAAGGGGGGGGGGGGGGGGGGAAAGGGGTAACACCCCCCCCCCTCCCACGTTCTTCCTTAAAAGGGAGGGAAGGAAGGGGAAAAAAAAGAGAGAAAAAAAAACGGGGCAACGGGGTAACGGGGGGAGAGATAAAAAATCCCAAATCCCCTCTCCCCCCCCCGTTCGCGAGGGCTGGATCCTTAAAGATGAGGGCTTTGGACTCTCATTTTACCAGAATTGTATTTTACACAGTAATTACTTGGTAAAATCTCTAGAGACCCACCAACATTTAGACTAATTTCAAATTGAGAATAAATAATTTATTTATTTATTTTTGCTTGCACTGGCTGGCAGTGATGTTAAAAGAAGGCAAAAAACAGCTAAATAATAGCACCAATAGTTTTGTTTCTCATTTTTGGTGAGGCAAAGCAACCGAAAGGAAGTTCTACGCATTTGCGGAGTATTTTTCCGTATTTTTCATAAATTTCAGAAATTTCATGAAATATTTCACGTGAAATTTCACGATTTTATTTTTCATGAAATTTTCGAACCCTGTGTGTGAATCAGGCTATAAAAATTTACGTACACCCAACGTACACCCATGTTTCCGGTTTCTCTTTTGGCCCAAAAGTTAAATAACCGGAAATGTACATGGAAATGCAACTCAAATGGCAGCACTGTAAACAACCAGACTGGGCAGACAATCGCAAGTTTGAAAGTTGTTGTTTTGCAAGCGCATATAGTCTCACGGTGGTGCCACACCACTGAGCAAGCTAATAGTTGAAAAATTTCACGGGCATATAGATAATGGCTGGGGTAGAATTTTATTGCAATTTCAAGGGTTGCAGAGAACCATTGTTCTCTTCAGCATGGATAACAAAGTGTTCCCACATGTTTTGTGAGGAGCATGGAAACAGGATTCCTCTCAACCAAAAATGTCCAGCTTGCAACTCCAACCTCCTCGGGAATCTTGATGCAACACTGCAGAATTTGAATCCCTCTGAGAGTTTTCGATCGGTAAGTGCGAGTTCGATATCTTTCTTATTTTAAATTTAAAATGCTGATGAATTTTGTAGACCTTCTTCCAGTATCTGTAGGTATCTTAACCCTTTCATACCTGTGGTGTGCATTTAAATGCATGGGCGGATACAGGAATTTGTCTTCCTCTCTCTCCTTCCATTTGAACTTGTGCGTTAGAAAAGGAAGCGGCGATAGGGGCCAAAATCAAGTGAATCACGTGATGCATGGCCCCCTTTGCTATCCTTTTCTTACACATGTGTTCAAATAGAAGGAGATAGAGAAAGACAAATTCCTGCATCCGCTCATGTTTCAATGTAGGTATTTACATCTGAATAACATAGAATCTTATGGAGAAAATGAAAATATGATATGCAAATCTTTTATATGAAAAAATTGTGCCCACATCAGCTATGATAGCCAAAAATCCGTCCCGAAACAAAAAGTATTTTCAGGTTTGAAAGGATTAAAAGTTAAAAAAATTGAAGATCTGAGCTGCATTAAGCAACTTAAATTATTATTGCTTATTGTGTTAGTTGAATGATCTTAAGTGCCAATTTGCTCATCAACATTTTTTTTTTTTAATTTCTTTCCTTTTGAGTTTTAAATGTTAAATGATGCTTGCAACGACCCTACGGACCGAAAAGAAAGATTAGCCAGTGAAAGTTTGTCCGAGAATCAAAGGACGGAGAAGAGGTGAGCAAAAATGAAACATTTGTCTGATGGAAAACTGGTGTATCCCCAGGAGAAGTTTTAGCTAGTTACAGTGTCCATTGTTCATTCAAATTGCAGATGATTCTGGCAGGATTGAGACCAGAGGTTATTATTGATATCATTGCACGAGCAATGGCATTTCGTACTTATCAAGTGACCCAGGAGAGAGCTTACTACATCTCTACCATACAATCCATGGAGACACAACTCACACACAAGAATCTGCTCATAATTCTGAGCTCACAAAAATGCAAAATGACATTTTGGTTGCAAACAAAAGACAGCAAAGTAAGTAGGTACCTAAGTACCTATCTATTTTACTTTACCTACCTACTTTATTTTGAGTCAACTCTTGACTTAAAATATACAATGTGTCTGTAAAAAAGGGAGCACTCTCCCATGGGAAGGGGGTGTTTGTGTGAGTGGGAGGGGGGTTGATCACAGTTAGCAGAGGGTCTGGGGACCTTCCCATGAAAAATTTTGAAAAATAACTTTCCTCTAGCAAAATTTTGTGCTATTTCGGTGTCAAGTTTTAGCCAACATTGCTGATGAAGTAACCAAATTATCTGTATTCTTGGAAAAACAGAAAATATAGCAAGACTGTCAGCAAGTAAGCAAAAGTTAGCTAAATAGGTTTGCATTTGGCGCGAATTCACCAATCAAAAGCAAGGATTCATAATTAATTTGTTACTTATTTAGAAAACAGTCAGGATGAAACATTATTTTTAAATTATTTTTTTTTTTTTATTTAAAATCCATTTCCGCCGCTCATTCAATTTTCACCAAAAGGATAAGGCGAGTTTTGTGAAAGTACGCCTCACTTATTGATTATTGGTTTTATTTCCTCTCATCTTGCTTATTTTCTTTCCTATTCCTTTACCCCTTTTTACAATCCCCTCCTGCTCCTTCGCATATTTCTTTAATTTTTGTTGTTGAAAGTTTACTTATTAAGGGGGAAAGGAAAACAAAAAAGGAATATACTTATTTAAGTTTCAATAAAATGTCGCTGTGGTCGATAGCCCCGACTGTGGGGCTGACCAGTTTTTTAGTGTAAATATCTTTGTCAGAACATTTTATTTCAATAAAGCGTAAAAAAAAAAATATTAGCCCACTTGGCCTGGCCACTTCTCAATCCATCAAATACAACACTAAAATTAAGGGGGCTAGAAAATTGAAGCATGAAGAATTAAAAAACGCTAGATCCACTTTTTCTAACTTTCTGAGAAACAAAAAAAAAAACTGTGGTGTCCTTTTAGAAAATGGAATTTCTTTTACCAGAGCTCAAATAAAGCTATAGAGTAACTACGCCTAAAATTTCCAGGAGCGTGAACTTAAAATATTTGCAAGTTTTTTTTGGAATAGAAAATTAATTCAGCCAACTTTGATCCTAATGAATGGATTCTGATCCTATTTTTGAAAAGATCATAGATATTAGAAGCTTCGAGCATAGATATTAGAAGCTCCAAGATTCGGAGGGCCACGCTTGTTAATGACTTAAAAACGCCTGCAAAGATACAGATAGGCAAAACCGTAGTCACCTAGACAGCAAGCTTTGGGCAAAACCAGGTTAGTTGCTTCAGGCTAAGGTATACTTATCACGTCTACGGAGCCCCAAATAAGAGCAGAAAATATCTCTTCAGGTTTTTCTTATAAAATATTGAGTATTTTTTATGATTACTATAAATATTTTCAAACATGCCTCAATTTAGCCACTTTCAATCCCAACGTGTGCCAACAACCTCTTAGAAGACTTGAATTTTGTCAATTTTGATATGAGCTGCAAAAGTAGGTAGTCTGATGTAGAGGAAAAAAAAGTCGAACAAACTCCACCATTAACCGAAAAAATGGTTAAACAGTGGATCTAACCACTTTTGATTCGATGAAAGCCCCAATTATTGTTTTCGGACCCAAAATTCTTACGGTGATTCCAGGTGAAACTTTTCCAAATTTCAATCCGATGGCTGGCGCCACTAGTAGCTTTCGGGAAAAGTCGTGTTTTAGCGTTTTAAACTGAAACCATAGATAAAACGCAAAATCCAACGACGTCAGCATCTGCAAAATATTTTTATGGATTTTCTAAGCCCAAAACGAGCAAAATTGATTTAGAACTAAAGCCATAAATTATGAAATTCATTTGCTATTAGCTTAGTGAGTGAGAGTGAGTGCGAGTAATATTACGTCTATCTGTCTCATTCGCACTCATTGAGGCTTATGGGAATTTTTGTATTTCATAATTTCCGGCTTTACTTTTGAGTGTTTCAGCTTGAAACCGACACGGTATCTTCCTGAAGTATGCTTGCAGGTTCTGACATTCCTCAAATTTGTAGATTTAGCGTAAATTCGTCAGTTTTAGTAAAAAACTGTTGATTTTTTGAGCAACGCGACGTGGTGTCTACGGTTGGAACTAATTGACCCTGGAATCATCTTAATGATTGTGGTTACATTTGGACGCATTGGAGAAGTAACTGTTGCCAAAGCCCTATGCAAGGCTACCGACAATCTAATCCAACCCAGTGCCTAACTACCCCTTCCTTTGAATTTTATAACATTAGTGATGAATTTTACAAAAATGACAGAGATTGTTTCAACTGATTCCTTTTTTCAAAGGAAAACTGATTAAACCTATTTCTTTTCAATAGTTCTTCTGACAGAATTGGAGGCACAGAAATTACGAGTCCAAGAGCACGAAAGTTTATTGAATGAAAAAAATAGGCAACTACAAGCTATGCAGGTTATTCAAATTTTGTTCTTTTTCAATTTTACGTATCATTCAGAGCTACTGTTTTAAATGTATTTAATACATCAATGAGACTGTAACATCCACTGTGATGCTCCAAAAGTGGTTATATCCAGTGTCAGTTTGGCCATTTGGCGACATTTCTTTTCCTCTTTCTAAATCTCAGTACAAAACATTATTAGAGAAGGTCTGCTTCACCATTGCATCGATTGTTTTACATAAAATCAAATGGAGGAATAATGTTGGTGCCAAATTGCACAAACCACCACTGGTTATGCACTATCACATTCCTAAAGTGGTTATAGCCATTTTCAATGCATAGTTTCTCCCCTTAAGCTTCGACAGATTTTCAAGAAAATTTCTGGATATGCATTAATTAATGTAAACTTTAACAAGAGAGTCTAAAAATATTCAACCGATGGTTTAGTCGCAGCAGTTTTATTTTGGTTTTATGAAAAATTACTTAAAATTTATGCAACAATTTCTTGAACTACAACTTTCATTTTTACTTTCTCCCCCACCCCCGGAGACAAAGGACTGTCATCATTTTGGTTTGTAGTCAATTTCATGATGTTAATTGTACTATGACTTTCAAAAGAGAGTCCTCTCATCGAAATTGTTCTTGACAAATTTTTCTTTTATTTTCCAACGTTTTAAAGTTTTTGAGGCATAGTGTCACAAGTGGCAATACTGTGAGACTTTAAAACATCTGAAAACTGTGACATTTCTCATATTGGTTGGGAAATGAAATAATGAACATTTCTATCACAATACTTTCTTTTGAAAGCCATAGTACTTAGTCAGTTACACAACCATTCTCTTTTAGAAAGGATACTCTTTCATCTCTCTCATTCTCCCTTTGAATGTACTATGACTCTTAAAAAAAGTATCTGGTCGAAATTCTCATTGTTAAATTTTTCTGTTGTTTTTCATAGAATTTGCAATGTTTCGAGATGTACTCTAAAATGGGCGTTCTGCTTAGTCTTTGAACACTTAGAAGTCTTAAAATTGCTCAAAGCTTACTTACCGATATTAGAAGGAGTAAAAATTTTGACCAGGGTACTTTCTTTTGAAAGTCATAATACAAGTTGAAAAAAGGTAGAAATATAGGGTTTCATCCCCTCGTCTATCCTTGTCTAACATATGCGTTTCAATGGAGAGAAGAGATAGGTAGAGAATTTTTTGTTGCGCCACTGACTTCAAGATTTACATGTTTCACTGACGTTTCTTTCAGATGAGATTTGAAACTTTGCGGTGCCAAGCAACATACCAAAATCTGCAGAGTCACAATCCATCAAGTTGCCAAAATCAAAATCAAGGGTCTCTTTCTAAGAATGATTACGGATTCCCTCGAACTAATTCAAGCAGTAAAAATTACATGACTCAAGAAAATTTCCTGACTGGTCAGAGTCAACACGCCAATCAACCCTCTCCAAAGAGTTTCCTCGGTAAGTAGTAGTTGAACGTTCTTTATCATTCCTCAGTTTTCTTTTAACAACCTTGCTCTTTCAAACATACAAAGGTCTCAGGAGACAATACAGATGGAGACTAGCACTCTCTAAAGCAGGGCAAGAATAGAATATCATTATCAATCTTCACATGAAATAGTCCGTAGTGCACAGGGCCGGCTCGAGCCTACCCGGCGCCTTCAGGCGAATTTCTGGACAGTGCTCTCAATAACATACGCCCCGCCCCTAAGGAGGGTCTGGAGGAGACACCCCCAGAATACAGGGGGTCCAGGGGTCTTCCCCCGCAAAATTTTGAGAATTCTGATTTGCCAGGATCAAATTTTAAGCTATTGTAAGAGGTGCTCTCCAAAAAATTTGATCGTAATAATGTGTCGATTTTTCTCAATTTTCCTTTAAAAAAGAAAAAAATATTGACAGTTGTTGCGTAAAAAATGCAGTTAGCTAGGCTATCCTTTCTGTTTGACTTTCACAAGTAAGGATTTGAACCATGTGTAGCCCATGATTGCGCTTGAAAATCTTCATTAAAATAAATACATTTGTTTCTCAGGCGCTCCTCAGAACGTTTCACCCTCAGGCATTCGCCTAGTATACCAGAATTTCTTAGGGAATTTTATCTGTTCCTTAGAAAATAAATGTGTTCACTTTTCGAAGATGGGTAAGAAAAAGCAGGGAAGAAAATAAAGAAGTAATTGAGAAGCAGGGACTGATAAGTGATATGTATAGTTGTATTTATTTTTATAAAAACAACATCTGTTTCAGATTTTGGGTTCAATCCAACGTTCAATAAACGTAATCCACGGCCATCTCTAAGAAATCTTTTCCAAGAAAATGAACAATGATGCAGGAATGTTGGAGTTGTGAAGAATAAAAATTTTACTCAACAGACTGATCTTTCCCAGACACAAAAACAATAGGAAATAAAATAATACAGATTGGTATACTCAACATTGAAAAAATCAATCAGAGGGCTGACCCGGATGATGAAACAGACTACAAAACGTAATACTGTACGCGGTAAAATGAAACAAGAAAAGAGATATAGAGCAGAGCTGCCGTTTTGCGTATAATTAATGACATTTTTTTTCAATCTACCGATGATTCCACCGGTTGAGAAAAGATTATACAGTTCAGTTCAGCGTATGACTGGAATGCACGAAAATACTCTGATCTGTAATCTTTTCTAATTGGTGGAAGTGCCGTTAATTAATTACAATATTTGCAAGTTTTATTGAGTCATTGACGACTCTGCCCATTGAGAAAAGATTACAGAAGCGAGTATTTTTGTGCATTACAGTTATGCACTAAACTGAACTGTGTAATCTTTTCTCAACCAATGGAATCATCTGTGAATTGAAAAATGCAATTAATTATACGCAATTCGGCAGCTCTTATATAGAGAGTCAAAAACCATTTTTTTAATTTTCGAACCCCTTAAATGAGCGTAGACTTAATATTACAGCTTAAGTACATACATACTGAGAATAAGATCATACAATATTTTCTTTATCAAGTCTTTCTTTATACATCACAGTGCTTAAAAACACATTATTTTATCTATTCAAGTGAATTAGTTAGGGAATCAATGAATAATAGAAATAAAAAAATTCCATCCCTGCCATTTCTTCTTATCAAGGTAAGGGCTACAGCAAAGAGTAAACAAGAGTCGCTAATGGATTGGGAGCTAGTATGGTGATAAGAGCCTAATTCAAAGTCCGCTTCTGACTGGCTGGAAATGGAGAGTAATGCTCGCGTCCAAACTTTTTTGGCCCTATGAAAATTAACATGGAGTTTTTCTTTGAGGTAATTTTTCTCAAAAACGAAGAAGAATTTTCACATACAGAACTCTTTAAATCGATTTTGCAGAGTTTTCTCAGTTAATTGATAGGTCTTAAGTGCCACTTTATGGCTAATTTAAAAAGATTATCTCAGTTAAAATGTATAAATAATAGTGTGTTTTCAAAGATAAAATACGTACTTAAGGTGATTCTATGGTACATGACCAAGGTGATCGATTAGTTGATCGATCAATGGTCATTTGCCGGATTTTATGGATTTTTATTGTAAAATGAGGATCCTCAGCACCTGTAGGTAAGTCTAACAAAGATATCTGTTAAGTTTAGTTACTCGAATCCGCAAGATAAGAATGTAAGTATGGGAATTCGCACAATCGTTGCTCGATCTCTCGTAGCACACTGTGATAGTACAAATACTCATAATTGCGTCCTTATTTTGCGGATTCAAACATCGAAACTTAACAGATATCTTTGTTAGATCTACTTACAGGTGCTAACGATCCTTGTTTTACGGAAAAATCCATAAAATCCGGCAAATGACCATTAATTGATCGACTAATTGATAACCTTGTTCATGTGCCACGGAATCACCTTAATTAGTTGTACTTCTCAATTGAGATAATCTTTTTGAATTTGCAATAATCTAATTTGTGCAGAAAATTCTGCTAAATCAATTTAAAGAGTTTTGTACGGAAAAAATTCTTTAGTTTTTGATCAAAATGACCTTAAAGAAAAACCCTATGTTAATTTCCATAAGGCCGAAAAAGTTTAAACACGGGCATTTCCCTCCATTTCAAGCTAGTTAGAAGCCGACTTTGAATTGGGCTCTTGCCATTACTGACCCCTTGAGCTCCCCTTGCAATTGCGACTCTTGTTCACTCTTTGGGCTGTAGCATGCGGTGCATTCAAATCAAAATATCAGGAATCAAATAAAATAATAACAATCAAAATGGTTTCGGCGGCTCAGAAGTTGAGAGGGATTCTAACTTCATTGAAACTATAGTCAACAAAATAAACAATCACCCCCGACTCATTAGATTTTGGTTCATGTAGGCAAACTGCAATACGTATCACTATCAAGTTAAGCATTGCAGGTGGTCTACCTGGGCCAAAATTTAAGGCGTGGACTGACATAGTTTAATTCATCGACTGCATATACAAGAGAAATGTTTTTTAAAACTTGCATTAACATTCAATTAATGATTAAGTAAAAGATGTTTGAAGTAATACATGCTTCCTGATTTTCCACGGCTCTTTGTGACACACACTGGGAAAAACAAACAAATCACAGACAGGTTGTTTGCCAAAGGACCATGCACATTCTTTACAGCGACTATCAAACGGTAACTTTTTCATGAGCTAAGGAGTGTTGTCCTTGACATTGTTCTGACAATGAGCTAAAGTTTTCAAGGATCAAATAAGATCGTGAGATAAGTTTCAGAGTTATTTCAGCCTCAATTTGGCACAGTATGATTCATAACGATCTATTTTACACGATAAAAAACCATGCTGGAGTGGTGAGAGTTGATGCGTGTGGAGGGCGACTGAGGGCGGCAGAAGAAAGCAACGGTAAAGGAGGGGAATAAGAGAGGAGAAGAGGAGAGGAGAGAGAAGAATTGCAAAACAGTTTTTGTGGATCAGGAAAGAAAAAAAATAAGAGGATTGAAGGGACGTGGCCAGTTATAACCACACACGCCTTCGACTCCCCGGAGAGGCTTTTTCATCGTATAAAGTTGACCATAAAGGTGATTCTTCAGCGTTTAGGGCCGATTTCTGCCAACAAAGCGCTACCATTCGATTAACGTCAAATTACAGGCCGAAAGTAATTTATATTTGAGAAAACGGAGTGTCAGTTACTAGATAATCACCTGAAAATGTATCTGCAAGACATATCAACAATAACTTCGAATAAGGCTGAAAGTATAAAAAAAAGGCATATCGCATTTCAATACAAGAATCGATTTGCAAAATTCCACTTTTTCGTACTTTCAGCCTTATTTTTATAGTTATTGACGAGATATTTTGCTGAGACGTTCTTCAGTTCATTATCTAGTGACTGACACTCCATTTTCTTAAACATAAATTAATTTCGGCCTGGGGGGTGATCACGGAGGATCGGATCGTTTCATTATCGTTATCGTTTGCATTGAATCAAATGGACTTGCTTCTGCGCAACTCGATCGCGCAGGTGATCCCCTCCTCACCTCTTCCTACTTCAAACGATCGAGATTACGACAGCCTGCGACTCATCGCTTCATAACTCAGAGAGTTATCAAACGATTGTATTCTGCCCATGAAAAGTTTTGCTCAAATTGATGTCAAGAACAAAATATCGAAGCTGATCAAAGAATTATCAAAAGCCAGTTTCCGTGAGGAATGTGTGAGATCCATTTTGCAAAAATACTTTACGACTCATAAAGTTTAGAAAGATCATGGGACAAGTTTTAGGATGATTTGCAGAAACGACATAGCTGAAATTGCATTCTAACCTAAGAAAATTCCACTACTTTTGAGATTTTAACCTACTATTTAGAACAGTTAAGTTTACAAAGAACAATCAAATGAGGAAATTACAACGGAAAGATAGTTCACATGATTTGAAAATCTACTGGAATAGAGCATACAGATGATCTCAGAGTTAACATCAAAGATAGAGCAAGAAGGAACTTTTCCTACGCGTACTTGAAAATGAATTCCATTTCCATCGGAGCCCTGAATGCTTAATCATACTATGGAGGCACAATCAATACTAAAATTAAATTAACATAACCTATAAATGCATTCACTGGGCAATGCAAAAACGGAATTCTATAAAAACAAGATAAGGAAATGATTGAGATTCTAAGTAAGAGTTACCTACTAAAACTACTCTGCTTATATTCAGGGTAAAAATCACTCATAAATAAGGGTGTGCAAAGCAGTGTTTCGGAAAGTGAAGCAACGCAAAGAGCAATGTGTGCTCTGATTGGCGCAGCACAAAGCGAAATGCCTGCAGTTTGGAAAGATTAGATGAGCTACAAACTTGGTCATGACGAAGGGGGCGGATATTCGTAGGGAATCCAACATTTTAAAATACCTGCAGGCTGTTTGTTGATCATCTGATGAACGTCTCTGCAAAATATCTCTTCAATAATTTCAAAAATAAGGATGAAAATGAAATATCACAAATCGATTCTTGTATTGAAATGCGATATTTTATTTTTTGATACTTTTAGCCTTACTTTTCAAGTTCTTGGCGAGATATTTGGCACAAACGTTCTTCAGATGATTATCTATTAACTGACACTACGTTTTCTCAAATATAAATGACTTTCGGCCTGTTATTCGACATTAATCAAACGGTAGCACTCTGGTGGCAGAAATCGGCACTAAACGCTAAAGAATCACCTTCAACCGATAGTCAAGACTGTCTATGCAAGACGCTATTAGTCGAGTATTGTGAGATTTGGCCGTTGTTATGGTGACCATAGTTGAGTTTCTTATTAGCTGTACTTTTATGAAGGCTACTAATGGGTAACTGTTAAAAACGGACAGTTGAACTATGGTTACCAAAGCAACAGCCAAGTCTTGCAATTCTAGACCAATAGCATCACTTATAAACGGTCTTAACCATCGGTTTCGCATAAAAATAAACAATCAGCCAGCTGGTGCCTCTGAGGTAGCATGGAACCAAAAAATCTTATACAAGTGTCTTGCAGCTCTGCTTCTCAAAACAAGAAGCAAAGTATACAAAGCAAAGTGCGCCAACGTTGCTTCGAAGAACTGGACGCTAAAAACGCAGCCAAGATAGCGTGAGCAGAGATTCGTTCAACATCCAAAATGTTTGGTTACCCAGCATTTTGGAGGTATTGTTAACAGAAATTTGAATTCATCACTTGCTTCATTTTTGCGAAGCAGGATGCTTTGAAAACAAAGCGAATTCAAAGCTTTGCACATCCCTACGCATAAGTCATAACTGAGGGTTACGATGGAAGGTAAAAAGAAAAGGCTCAGTATTTGAGAGCAGGTGGATGTTTGCAATAGTTACGTCAGTGCCAGCATTCCAATCCAGATTGAGCACGGGTTGAAGGATTGAATCAAAAGTGCGCATAAACACAGCGGATTTGACTCCATCTTCCTTCAAATCCGTAAGTCAACAAATCTGAAATGAGATCTACGTAAGAAAAATTTGCTGTAGATTGAACCTGGGTAGAGATAAGGCTTTTCTGTGTTTTTTTTTTTTTTTTTTTTTTTTTTTTTTTTTGCAAATTGCGTATAGAAAAGTCAGCAATAGTAAGGCAGAGAAAAAGCTCGGTAACTTTCAGCAATTAAATAAATAATTCAGTATTAAATAATAAAAGTACATAATAAGACCAAGGGGATTTAATTTGTTTTCCATCAGGTTAGATCTTACCCATAAACACTCTTAGAGGACTGAGTCGGATAGTGTTTGATCTAGACTGAAATGCTGGCATAAACATAGCTATTATTTCAATAGGAAAATAACTTTTTGTAAAACAAAAACTAAAAGGGGCACAACTTTAAAATTGTTTTCATTAGACTCCGGTCAACCAAATGAAAATGGAGCATACTCAAAAGCCACCAGCAACAATTAGATAAAACTTTCAGCTATACATTTTTGAAATTAAAGACAGATCTTCAAGCCAGTATTTTGGTGGGTGAGGGACTTCCTGAGCATAAAAAACAAGAGAAATAAAGCAAAAATAACTGATAAAAACAGAAGAGACCAAAAGAGGAAAAAAAAACTATCTGCAAAGACTTAAAACCAACGTACAAAAATAGAGAGGAAACAGACAAACAAGGAAAAGGAATAATTAAAAACAAGTCTTCTAAAAGTAAATTTGATAAATCCTGTGGAACAAAATAAAAAGTTAGTTTAAAATCTGGTTAATCATCATGACAAAAAAACTCTTAAAGGAAATGAATTGAACTTTGAAGAAAAATTATAAATTTTCGAAACTGGTTGGAAGCCTTCCGTCCATGCTTGAACAAATAAATTAAAAAAAGAAGAAAAACCTTTACTTTAGACCTATGTAGTAGACCTAAACAACTCAAAGAAAAATTTTGGAACTTTGATCAATCAAAACTTTGTTAACTTCATCAAATTTTGATTCTAAAATCAAAACCAAGATAGGGTCTTCAAAATGTTTTCAAACATTTCGTTTCCATTGAAATTTCAAAATTTTCAAAACATTTTTTTTGACAATCAAAACAATCAAAATTTTGATCAAACGGACAGACTTACTTTCGGTTTGCGAACGAATTTCAGCCAGGAATTCTAGATTTTGTTGTGATATTTTTCACTTGGATAAGTCTTAAATTTCAATATGTTGGGCCGGAGAATTTATCTGAATATTGCACACCAATATTGCATATTGTTTAATGAAGAAATGTAAAAATTCAACAATAAAAAAAGGGGAAAGGAGAAAAAAATTGCACAAGTCAGATCCATTCATTACATCAAATTGCTCAAAACAACAAAGTTTATATTTGCACCGAAATAGATGTAATCTTTGGTTAAGACTGATTGGAATGATTTGACTGACGCTTAGATGACACTCTACTGAAAAGTTTACGAAAAGAGGAAGTCCATTTGGACGATCGGTGAAAAGAAGACGATTGCTTGTTTTCATGATGAGCTATAGCCGAGTCACAGAGTTCAGAGGAAAAACCAGAATCTGAGGAGAAAGCATGAGGAGCTGATGATGCGGTGGAAGCTCGACATCCCTCTTGAATGTCTCCTTCACTATCGGAAGATAAGGAACAATCGTCAATATAAGATAGATGCATGGCCGCCTGAGAAAACGAGGTAGGATTCATGGACATCGAACATTGAGATAACCGTTCGGCAAGATGAGAGCTAATATTGTCAACTTCTGAGGATGGCGATGCCAATGTTGGCTTGTTGTGGGTCCATTTGCGCAGGTCTTGGAATGGAAAACAGCTTTTGACCACTTTGGATTCCTTATCCCTAAAAGACATAAAGCAAGAGGACTCAATGAAAAGGAAAGGACTCTAGTTTGCATGATTTCATTCCTTATACCCTAAGGAACATTTTCGTGCAATTTTCAAATTTTTAGGTTATGTTGTTATCCAGTAAGACCTGTTTGATTAAAAAGTGTGGTTGCGGGGCAGTTGTAACACGATTGCAGGGGCAGTTGTAACAACTATTGCTACATGCCATTGAATAGTTGATTCTGGAGTAAAGTCCCGCAAAAATTACGATGAGCGCATTCAAAAATTACAAAGTTCACACAGAGACTAACAAGAAAAATGACTTAACATTTAATGTTGCAGGTACTATGGGAGATTCCTGTCTGATTTGCGACTTTTCTCTGCGTGTTTCCGGAGAGAGGGAAAGAAAGACACAAATTGGAAAGGAATCTCCTACGATAATTGCACAGCTCCACCATCTCTTCTCTTCAATGGATCATGCAGAATCAGGTTGAGATCGCAATTGATTAATCGCCATTAAAAGTATAATTGTGGACTGACTTGCTTCTCCCGTTGATTCCGAGAGCACTCTAGCACCTCCTTTCTCTTCTGACTGTGTCATTTGTTGGAAACTTGAGGCTGCATTTTTTTATTCACCGGTGTAGTGGAGCTGCACTGTAATGTTTTTTTATTCCGGTGCCCCAGCACCGGATTACTCCGGAGTGTTTTTTTAGTAGCAATGTAATGCACCCGGTGCTGCCCCGGTGCAAGCTTCAGTGCATCGGAGTTGAAGACCAATGCACTGGAGCTGGAGCTTCTGGAGCTTCCGGTGCTGCAACAGACAGCTTCGGTGCAGCTCCAAAAGCTCCGGGTTATTGCACCAGTACAGATTCCGGAGAATAAAAAAACATACCATTATTATGCCACTGCAACCGGGATTATTAGTGAAACAGAAATAGGGGCGGGAGGAAGTGCGAGAGACAAGAACATATTTTTGAAATACACTTACTCTGAGATACAGGCTGCATATTCTCCAAAAGTTGCACGCGTGTAAGCACAAACAGAGCATTTCCGACGTCGACAAGAGGCTAAGTGCTTCATACCTTTCTTTAATTGAGAGTTAAGAGTAGCTGATTGCTTCGCCATTATTTTCAAGTCCTGAACCTAAAATAAAACAAAGGTCAAAGGGAAGAAATATAAGTTTTTTACTCTATGTAAAGTTACAATAAAGTCAAACTTTGATTATTCAGCCTCAGTACCATGAATCAGAGGTGTCGCGTGCAATCTGGCAACGTTGTATTCAGTCCATTAAAACCCATGAAAAGGGTCGAAACATTGGGGGTGCACAGTACACTTCCTCCAATGGATATTTTACGAAGGATCAAATGGATGATATGCTGCGTTGCTAGATTGCACGCAACGCGACTGCCATGTTCCTTCCCACCATGGAATAGAAAACAGGGGTCACCATTGGAAATATTTGATTTAGGAGAGCGGTGACCCCTACGTTAGCCCCTTTGGAATATCCAAGAATTTGACATTCCCCCTTAAAATGACGGAACAAGTGTTCCAGCGTTTTTCAAAGTTTAAAGTCGTTCTCATAAACATTGCGACGAAAACTTTTATTTTTACACGGTGTATATTTTGTAGATTTGTGAAAGAAAAATAAATAAAAAAGAAAAAAATGACTGGGATAAGGAAAGAAGGAAAATATAGAAAGAGAGAAAAGAATATGATTTACTTCTTTCTCTAATCCACGCGTACTGGTAGCCCGGCTGAGAGGTTTCGAATTGCGATTGGTGTACGGAGCTTTCCTTTCTAAAAATTCCAACGCTTCCTTCAGACGAGAGTTCTGAAACAACAAACTTCATATTAGACAGGGAAAAGCTGAGAGGGATAAATTTCTGGTCAACAATGTTGGGTGAAGAGAAAATAAACCTTCTTGCAAAACGATAAAATTTATGAGCAGTAAGCATGAGCTTGCACTAATCAATTTTAAAAACACTCAAAGAAATTTTTGAACACATTAAAATTGCAGTTGATGGGCAACACGATCACAGTAGATGTCAAAGAAGTCTTGTTGGTCCACTAGATGAATCAAAACAGCCAGATTGGATCTGCCGCCCCGCTTCAATTGAATATTTCGATATATCGAAATTTGAAATAAATTTTAATACATCAAAAACTAAAAACGATACAACCTGCAATACGTGGCAAAATACTTAATTTTTTGTGCCCTTTCAAGCGATGTATCACTCGATGGAGGTTGCGCTTCAGAATTTATGAGATAGCCCACCTGAGGGGCAATATTTCTTAAAACTTTTGGGGAGCTCTAAAACCAAATTTTGACTGAATTTACGTTAAAACCGTATTTTTTCAGGAAATAAGTACTTTTCAGTGTAATAGACTCCCACCTTATAAAATTCCGAAGTTTGAAGCGGGAGTTAGGATTTTTTTTAGAAATGTGTTGAAATCGAACTTGAACCTTCAATAAATCAAAAATGAAAAATGATATCGACCTGCGGTTTGCTCCAAAATTCTTAGAATTTTACATCCTTCTAGACGATGTATCACAAGATAAAGGTTGTAATTTATAAATTTCGTGTTAAGGAGAGGAACCCGAGCTCCTCTAGGAGGTGCCCCCCGGACATTTTGGATACACCCAAAAAGTCGTTCTCATTAAATTCTTAACATCCTCCAAGTTTCATTTTTTTTTTCTTCTCATCTTCAACCCTTCAACCGAGGAGGGGGGACTCTTTTGAAACACCCTGCATGGAAAGAATGAGTAAAGTTGAGATATATATAATACCTAATTGGGTGATTGCAATAATGAATGAAAAAGTGAGAGTATTCAGTGATAATTTTTCTTGGCATGTGTCGGTGGCAAAGCGTGCAACATCGTATTTTCAGCAAAGCTACCGTTTAGCGTATAGTTAATGACATTTTTCTATTCACCGATAATTCCACCGGTTGAGAAAAGATAACACAGTTCAGTTCAGTGTAAGAATGTACTGCACGAAAATACTCTGATCTGTAATCTTTTCCCAATCGGTACACTCGCCGTTCAATTATTAAAATATTCGAAAGTTAATTAAAGTCATCGACGACCCCACCGGTTGAGAAAAGATTACAGATGCAAGTATTTTTGTGCATTAGTCATACACTGAACTGAACTACGTATAATCTTTTTCCAACCTGTGAAATCATCAGTGAATTGAAAAATGTCATTAATTAATAATTGAACGCAAAACGGCAGCTCTGGTATTTTGTCTAATCAAACCTCTGCAGAAGGTTGAATTTGATTTAAAATGTGTCTTTCATTGCACACACACAGAGGCTCGCTTTTTCTTCACATACTCTTAAACGGACACAATACAATGTTGCCAAATTGCACGCCTCAAGCCTTTGCAGCTCAAATGATACCTACGAACACAGTAATCCCTTGGGCATTGCATATTGTTACCCAGTGGCGTAGCGTGCAATTTGGCAACGTTGTATCGTGTCCATTTAAACCCACGGAAAAGATCGAAATATTGGGTGTTCGGTGAACGCCTTCGCATTCGACCTTTTACATGGGTTTAAATAGACACAATATAACGTTGCCAAATTGCACGCCACGCCACTGATTGTTACTGAATAATTATAGGTGCCCTCACACATTTGAACCCGATAGCACGTTTGTAAAAGACCATAGAAACCTCACCTCTCTTTCCAGGCAGTCTTTTTCAGCTACAATTGCAGTCACCTGTCGGACAACATCATTCCTTGCTACCTCTAATTTTCGCCTCGTCGTTTCAGAGGTATCTGCTTGCAATTTAAGCTGTAAAATAGAAACAACAAATGTTTACAGAAAACTGAAGGAGGTTTTAGAGGGGAAAGAGCAGAAATAAACGACGCAGTGGACGTCAGCAGTTTTCAGTCACATTTCGTTCTTGGCGAATTTCGACTCGGCGTGCTCTGTTTGATCAAACTATTTGAGCGTGTACACTGTATAAATAACAGGAGATTACAGCGGGCTGCAAAATAGAGGTAACCGATTAATCGAATTACAATCGATTAATCGGGTCGGGCCTGTAATAATCGATAATTTTAATCGATTGTGTAGGGTCCGCTTAGTTAGCTAATCGATTAAGTAGTTTCGATTAATATCGCTACTAATTAATCGCAAAAAACCGTCATTTTGGCACGAATGATACTCAACATTTCTCTTCATATAAAGTGAATGAAGAATTTATTTTCTATTTCTAGTCATGTCATATTCAATGACAATGGGTGCCGCGTTTCAAAGCAGTGCGTTTCTACCTGACTCGCCAAGTTTCTTCTTATCTTGAACAGAGTATAATGGCTGAGGATCCACCTTAAGTACTGGCAGGAACAAAAATAACCAGTCAGGGTATATGCGATATGCATTACGCCAGGCACAGTATACCATTCAGTGCGTGTATTAGGTGTGTTGTGTATTGCATATTCTCACCAGGTATCTTTGCTTCCGATAATACGTGTGACAGGAGACAGGGAGTAATACAGGGACTGTATGTATAGCGCTAACAGGACTCTCATGGGTGAGAGCATCCTGGCCGCGCCGGGATGGCCCCGCGCGGGGGGTTCCCGGTTCCTTCCCCGCCACCACGGTAAGCAGACGCTCCCCCCGGTTTTGCACAGAGCCGCTGACCGGCAGCGTAGGATCGTAAAGGTGTCTGCCCTGTCTGGTCCGGAAGTGTTGGCCACAGCTCAGCTCACTGAATGCCCTGAATGCGACACGGAGGAGGAAACTGATTGTCAGTTGTTTACAATGCGCCATTAATCCAAATCGTTCAACTTTTTAATTTTTATGGCCACACACTTTAATTGAAAATTCGCCCAACGGAAACCCAACGGGGTATGCGATGCACAAAAGCGATGGATATGTCCTCTCTCCCTCGGTACGTGCCGTCCACTCTAGCATCCTACTTTCCCCTCTCCTCCCCTCCCTCTCCTCTCCTCTCTCCTCCTCTCCTCCTCCCCCTCTCTCTCTCCTCTCTCTCTCTCTCCTCTCCTCTCTCTCTCTCTCTCTCTGGCCATTTGAATGCATGTGTTAAAAAAGGATAGAAGAGGGGGCGAAGATCACGTGACTGCCCCTAACCTGTCCTTTTCTATAACACACGCGTTCTAATGGGAAAGAGAGAGAAGGATAGATTCCTGGATCATGCGATAGGTGGCAGGGCAAGGTTTGATGATCGGATCGGCTGGGTTGCCAGTTCCAGTTGGCGCGATTTTCATGGAATTCCTAAAATCAACGGTGAATCCACCGGTGGCTAAAAAGATTGCAGACGATATTACCGAAAGTATTTTCAAACGATATAGTCATCTTGCTTAATGCGAACTGTTTAATCTTTTTAATCACCGGTTAATTCACCGCTTGAATCTTAGGAATGGGCTGTTGCACACTTTTGCTTTAAGCGATTTAACAGTCGATTCTGGTGTAAAAACCTCCAAAAATAACGATGTAGCACTAAATACTTCCGAAATCCACTCCTAAACTCAATAAACGCTTTTATTTGCGCGAGTGTAATGGTGGCACAGGGCAGTAATAATGGGAGATTCCTATATCTTAATTTCGTCACTTCCTCTATGCTGACAAGGATGGTTCACAGAAAAATTATAGTCATCAGAGTAGTGATCCACATCCGATGAACAGTACCGTGACATCTAGTGACACCGGTGTCACATGAAAGTAGTCTCTTATTGGTCCTTTCTTGTTGGATGGGAATCTCCCATTATTACTGCCCTAAGCTTCCATTACGCTCGCGCGAATAAATGCGTTTAATGAGTTTAGGGAGTGGATTTCTGAAATTTTTAGTGCTGTCATCGTTATTTTTGGAGGTTTTAACACCAGTATCGACTATTAAATTGCTGAAAGCAATAAAAGTGTGCAACAGCCCCATTATACGAAAACCATGCCAAACGGCAACCCTGCAGATCGGAGGCAATGGATTCTGCATGGAGGCCTGCCTGAGGCTGTTAACCATTGAACCCCGAGCTGAACTAAAGCTCAACACTCAACAGCTCTCCCAGGCAAATTAGTGATTTCCCTAAATGTATGTGGAAAAAGGTGTGAGTAGGTTCTCACCGGAAATCAGTGGTCATGGAAGTTCCATTTCCACAGTCAGCTGTTTCCGCTATCGTCACAACACAGAACACTATCCTATCAGAATGGAAACTTCGGCTCATTTTGAAACATTATTTTTTGATGAACTATCTTGAGAAATTCCAAACCATCCGCATTCAAAGCAATGTGAAAGACAGAGACATAGATTTGTCCAATATCTTGCGAAGTCACCGAAAGAGACAGACAAATTTTTACATTGGCTCTTTTGGGAGTTTCCATTCTGACTGTATTATTATGCGGTCTCATGACGTCAGATGATTTACTCCGTTTAAAAACATAAAGAATCGATTCTTATAAATCGGAACCAATCAAAATAGACCTTAAAACGTCAAATGGCTTACTTGACCTGCGATTGGTTGACGAAATACTAAATAGTACCCACACCTGTTTCCACACATCTTGGTAATTTCCATGGGCTTCTCTGACACCTGCGCCCGATACCCCGTGCTTAATCTACGGATAATTACACTGGGAGGGCGGGGAGGGGGGGGGGGTGGTGATTACTGTTTTCGCAACTAATGTTCCGCTATTATCGCAAAACAGTAACCTTACCGACGAGACGCGTAACTACGAATAGTGCTAAATTAGCAGACGATTCTGTTAAAATAACACATCCCAAGATCGTAATACCGCAATTTAAAAATTTGTCGAGAGAAAATTTTCCATTTGAAAATGTTGCTAAATCGTCTGCGTTTTCTTTCAGAACAACTTCTGTCAAAATTGCAACCATTAAGCGCAAATTTAATGGAATTTACAAAGTAGCAATGGTGTATCCATTTTGGTATGATCAAATTACAGTAATACAGATCAGTTAACCCCTTTACGACCAGGTTAAGAAGACAATCAATGTTCACTCGCTCAAATTAAGAGAGTAGTTAAATATTCCTACACCGCTGTGCTGATTTTGCATACACACTGGATTGAAGGCGCTCTAGAAAGCATTATTGTAAAATGTTAACAATTTTGAGCAGCAAATATTGTGAATTAAAAACTGACATTTTGTGAGGCAGATCTAGTCACAGAAACGAATCTACTAGGGCGTGGTATTGAAAGGGTTGATTTCTCAATTAAAAAGTAGATTTTTGTCTTATGTAATGATAACATCTAAATACACTTTAATCGGGTATATTTTCGTTTATCTGATGAGATGGTATCGCTGCATTTTACTTTTGGGGTCACAATTAAAAAGCAAAACGGCACCAATGCACTCATGGTGGTAGGGCAAATATATAGATTAGATTGGTTTGCGGGTAGGCATTGGTCGCTCAAAATATGAAGAAAGAGTCAATGAAAGCGCTTAAAGGATAACTTTGAGCTGTCAAAAACATATACCTGTCTGTAAGCTTCGTCTCTTTCCTTTTGCAATCGATCCTTCCATTCAACGATCTTGTCCTTTTCCTGTTTCAACTGTTGACAAAATAAAAAGAGAGAGCTCATGAACTGATGCGAGAGAGAGAGAGAGAGAGAGAGAGAGAGAGAGAGAGAGAGAGGGAGAGGAGAGAGAGAAAGAGGGGAGAAAGAGAGAGAGAGAGAGAGAGAGAGAGAGAGAGAGAGAGAGAGAGAGAGAGGAGAGAGAGGGGAGCGAGAGGAGGAAGAAACTATCCACTTATTTGATGCGGCAAGAGACAATATGAAATTGGTGGATTGTGATTTGAGTATTATGAGTGCGGAAATATTTCTATTGGAGACTTTCCAAAGAGATAAATATTTCCAAATGTCTCCATAAGTTGCCAAAATTGCGGAAATTCCAGATTTTTCCTTGTACATTTGAATTCTAACGGGAGGAAAGATGGGAAAGTGCGCCGAGACTGATATTTTTTGTGAGCGTGAGAGATGGTCTAGAAACGTGGGCACGTTTTATTATCAGGTTCGGATGCAAATCCGAGGTTATGAACCTTCCGAAAAACAAGAGACACCAAACATTTTTGAACATTCAGGGGCCAAATAGAGTACAGGGACCAAATTATGTTACGTCCCGAGCGTTGACTTGCGTGCTTTTGCCTGCGGTTTCGACCAATCAGAGAGCTTACGCACGGTCACATGACCGTCCGTAAGTTACGCTCGGGACCTAACAAAATTTGGTCCCAGAACGGACCGGACGGCTCTCTCGATCTCGCCTGATGGATGTTGAGGGTGTAAGTGGGTTATGGCACGATCTGACTGTAGACGAAAGTCACTTACGCCCTCAAAATCCATTGTAGGCGAAAGGATCGTCCGACCCGTACTCTCCGTTTGGCCCCAGAAAGCTCAGGTCAGTTTTCAGTCTCACCGTTGAGAGCTTCGGAAACTCACCAATGTGATCTGATTGGTCAGCTGTTTGGCGTCTCTTGTTCCCGGAAAATTCCGAACTTCGGATTTTACGTTTTCTATTTGATTTCATTTTAAAATGCCTACAAAACGACTATCCCAAAAGTGACTAGAGGCGCTATCCATCGGATTGAAATCCGTGAAGTTTCGCCTGAAATCCCCTGAAGACAGATGGCCATCGATGAGTGCGCATCGTTGTGGCGGTTATGGCTAACAGCTGACTTCGGTGACGTCACACTGAAACACAACCGTAGCCAGGATATCGTCTTTCTCTCTCTCAGCTCAATTGAACTTATGCGTTAGAAGAGGACAGCAAGAGATGCTGAAGTCACGTGACAGCCCCCCACATCCATCGTTTTGTAACACATGCGTTCAAATGGGCTATAAGAGAGAGAAATACAATTATCCTAGCTATACGCCATACGGCTATGCAGTCCAGAGCTGCCATTTTGTGTATAAGTAATCGCATTTTTCAATTCACCGATGATTTCACCGGTTGAGAAAAGATTACACAGTTCAGTTCAGTGTATGCCTGTAATGCATGCACGAAAATACTCGCATCTGTAATCTTTTCTCATGGAGTCGTCGATGACTTTAAAAAAACTTGCGGATATTTTGATTAACTAACGGATTGTCCACCGATTGAGAAAAGATTACAAATCAGAGTGATTTCGTGCAGTAAAGTCATACAATGAAATGAACTGTGTAATCCTTTCTCAACCGGTAGAATTATCGGTGAATTGAAAAATTCGATTGATTATACGCAGAACGGCAGCTCTGCTATGCACTGAAACCGTGCACAGGACGTCCGCAAAGGCAAGTGGGGACTGTGGCTGTGGGTACTGAAGAAGAGAGACAGACTGATTGTGAGTATAGCTTCAAATAAATGGATAGATAGGTACAATTAATGAATAGGAAAATAACCGAAGGAACGTGCCATCTCGTTATAACGGACAACAATAAAAATAATAAAAATAAAATACGGATATAGTAATGATTACGTGTGTGTGTGTCATGGTGCAAAAGTGAAAGTGATATTGCCCTGTTGTTGTGCTGGTAGGAGTCAGCTTGGCCGGCGCGGCGCAATCACGTTATCGCATCTTAAATAAGTTGCAGCTCAGCCATTGCCCCCCCCCCCCCCAATCCCTTGCTGACGAAATCTGACTCATTTAGAAGACTAGTCGCGGCGCGGCGCGGCCGGCGTGCGTCGGCGTCCGGCGAGCGCTATGACCACTATACTATGTCCTCAAATAATAACACAGTTACGGGAGTCGAGCTGGTCGTATCTCAAAGATCGGCTTCTTTTATTAGTCGAAAAAGTTGGAACTCGGAATTCAAAGAGGAAATAGTATAATTAAGTGATTCATCGATTGTAAAGGTGATTCTTTTTCAACAACGGTTGGGCGAGCGGGCGGGCGGGCGGGCGGGTGGGGTGGTCTGACGAGGAAATGACTTCGTCATGGGCCAGTTGCACTGTAAACAGGTCCGACTTTTGATGGTGATTTCAGTTGCATGAACACAATGCGGGGCTGCTAATTCAAGAGCTGAAATGCGAGTCTATTTGTTTTTATAAATATACAAATATGATACAATGGTTGAAAAGGAGACGATGGAGAAAGCAAAATGAGTATTTTGGAAGGGAGTATATTATTGTTCTCTGGTCAGGCGCCGGGTAGTTGGATGAGCGGGAATAGGAGGTAGTGGCGCTATGCAGCTAAGTAGGCGCCAGGCAGAGGGACACATCAATATACATACATACATCTCGGTTTATCGACTGGTTCAGTGATGACGTCACCCGCCCCCTCTATTTTTGTGTAAATATGGGCCTTTTGCACTTTTTTCTGGACCTTGTACTCTACAGCCCAGAGTCGGTCGGATAGATCGGAAATTCCAGAGGAAACGGCTCCTTATGAAAAAAGGTTTTACTTAAAAAAGAGTAATGGATGATTCTTACAAAGTTGGGCTGCTCCGACCACCCCAGGACCCCCCTCCGAGAAAGGGTGCAACAATTCAGTGTTTCTCATGAGTAGTAAACTGATATTTCCATTGAACGTGCTGAAAGAAGTTTTTTTTTTAAACTTCTGCTTTTTTTCAGCGTCACGCTCTCCTACTCAAAAATCGCAATTTAAGAGTCCAGTGGAGGCAAAAATTGAGGTTATTTGTAACATGTCTTCACTTGCTTACCCTCAAAAGCATCAATTTTATTAAACGTTCGCGATTCCTTCCAAAAGTTAGGGTAAAATTAGTTCAAGCTAATCAAAATTGCTGTTTTGAGGGTAAAATACTGCAGATATGTCAAAACTGACAAAAACCTTTGCCCATAGATTGGTCCATAAGCTGCGATTTTTGAGTGGGTGAGGCTATTTTGAATCGCTAACGAGGCGCAGGGCTCTCAAAGCGTCCCTTCTACTCTACCGGGACATCGCCAATGTTATTTTAAATGGGGGGGGGGGGTTATACTTACGAGCAGACCTGTTCAGCTTGTGGACTATAAATCGCTTACGGGCCGCTAGGACTCTCAAAACGCCCCTTCTGCTCTTCCGGGTCATCGCCAATGTTATTTAAAATGGGGAAATAGACTTGCGAGCAGACCTGTTCATCTCGCTGACTTCTAATCGCAAACGGGCCGCAGGGTTCTCAAAACGCCCCTTCTGCTCTTTCGGAGCATTGATCATGTTATTTGAAATGGGGAAATACACTTACGAGCGGACCTGTTCATCTCTTAAAATGCATGGCTCAGAGCTGCCGTCAGCGGATCTTGAGTAAAATTTGGTTGACAAGCAGAGTATAATCAGTCCAGTTCATCGCAATCAGTGGCGAGGCGTGCGATTTGGCAACGATCCTTTCTCCCATTTAAATACATTAGAATGGTCGAAATGCCTGGTCATCGCCGATGACTGAAGCATTCGACTTTTTTGGTGAATTTAAATGGAGAAAATACATTGTTGCCAAATTTCACGCCTCGCCACTGCGCAATGTGACTGTAACGTACGAAAACACTCTGATCTGCTGTAATCTTATTTCAACAGATATGATCATGGATGAATAAATAAAAATAATGCCGTCAACTTTTAAAGTCAGTGGTGTGAAGAAAAGATTGCAGATCAGACCATTTTTATGGGTTATAGTTATACACTTCTGATCTGACCTGTGCTGACAGTATACATATAAAAGTTCCGCAAAACGGCAGCCCTGTCAAGGCTACAGCAACAACTCATTGCTTTGCTCTCCACAACGTTTAAATTTCTTTGAGGAGCAGAGCACGAAATATTTTCGGAGAAATTCGCCGGGACAGTTTACATATTTCATCTTTAGACGTTTAGGCGCTCTCACTTTTTTTGATCGCAGGCAAGTACTTACTTACAACAATCAAAGCTTCAAACTGAATAACGCCTCCTGCGCGATGCCCACGAGTCCAGTTTTTGCGGAGGCGGATCCAAAGAATTCGTCTCTCTCTCTCTCTCTCTCTCTCTCTCTCTCTCTCTCTCTCTCTCTCTCTCTCTCTCTCTCTCTCTCTCTCTCTCTCTCTCTCTCTCGCTCTCACTCTCTCTCCTTATTTCTTTAACTCCGTTTGAACGCATGTTCCTTAGAAAAAGACAGGGATGATGGGGGGGGGGGGGGGGTCGAGGAGAGCGTCACGTGACTGCCCCTATATGTATATATAATCTGACCTTTTCTAACTTAAGCGTTTAGACGAGCAAAGAGAGAGAGAGGGAAGAAAGAGGAGAAGTACAAATTCTTGGGTCCGCCCATAAGTTTTTGAAAAATGGGCATAACGTGCTCGGAGAGTTAGTCATAATCATGAAGCGGTCGATAGGGCGAAATGTTTGACGGGCGGCGGTCGGCGAAGGAAAAGGCGTGGAATGACTCCTCCGTTAATAGCTTTCGGGTTCATTTCTCTTGCAAGAGTATATGTATACAATATCGCGGAGGTTAGGTTAATGGGCAAGAGGCGAGATATCGGTCAATGGATTACTCGCACTCGTATTTTAGTGGTATACTCTCTCGTATTGTGTACGGCGGCGCGGCGCACAGTGGCGTGATTCAAAGCGAAGGGTCGGACCAAGGTTCATATACATAAGGTCTGGCCGGTAGCTTTCGGCTCCCCTCGTTGGTCCAAAGTTTGGGAACCACTTCTCCATTTAAAACCATTGATCCAAGATGGCGGCGAACTCGGGAAGAATGCTAAAGTAAATGGGGGTATGGGTTCCCAAACATTGGATTTCTCGAGTTTGGCGACTACCGGCCAGACCTTATGTATATGGGCCTTGGGTCGGACATGAGAATATAAGACTAAAAATGCAAAGGGCATTTATAAAGATAAGCATAAAGGATTCTGGGCCCCGGCGCCTTTTTTAACGAAACTTTGGGGACTTGTTGAGGACCTTATTTTCAAAACCCAAATTCTTATTAAACTCTCCTTTTTGAGTCAAATTATGTGGCCTCGCAAGAGAGCTTCCTCATTGAAGCAATTATCCGAAAGTTTAAGGGGAAAATTCAAACAATTTCTCTTCAAATTAGATAAATACATCCCACTTCCTCCCTCCTTTAAATTAAAATTACATACATAAACTGGGTGAATTTTCGATAAAACTAAATTTCCGTTGACCAAGAAAAAAAAAGGTCATCAACACTTGCCCCCCCCCCCCCCCTGCAAAAATTCCTGGCTACGCCCATGCACTGGGGTTGTCCCCCAGACCCCCATAATAATGTCTCTCTCAAAAGTTGTTTTGTCCCCCCCCGCCCCGCTCCCGCATCCAATAAAAATCCCCGCACGTTTACGCTACTGTGCGGTGGTTTGAGTGTGCTTGTAGAATGTAGGTGTAGTGAAGACTGTAGTAGTTGCCTAGTGCCTACCTTCTCGCAGTCTTCCTCGAGTCGAATCACTCTCTCCAGTTGGAGGAACAGCTCTTCCTCTTTGTCCCTCAGCTCTTCCTCACGATCCTCGAGTCTCTTCTCCAGTTCCTGATGGGCTGCCGCTAGGATATCCTTCTCCGCCTGCGCATCAACAACAACAAAATCAAAGAAAAGAATAAGAAATAAAATAAAACAAAGCGCCGTGTTCGGTGCTCAGTGCTCATCAAAGCACGACCAATGAAACCTATTAAAATCAAGCAAACATAGATAGATTAGAAGTCGCCTGTCCGCGCGGCAAACAAGAGAGCTTTGAGTTCGTTAAAATACGAGCATGGACGCCGGTCCAGAGTTGCCGGATGTACGGAGGCTTTCAGTCGTATACTTTCCATAAGAATCAATGTAAAAAAGTAAAATAAACAGCCTTTAACCTCAAATTTGGCAACTCTGTGCCGTTGTTGCCGAAAAGACCGCATCTTGGAAATGAAGCGCACAGAAAAAGAAACAGAAAATAAACAGTAGGAAATGCCCCACGAACACTTTCTCACATCAAAATTATTCTGGGGGACCCCCCAAACCAGACCCCCTTTATTACTCTGGGGGAGACCCCAGACTCCCCTTTATTACTCTGGGGGAGACCCCCAGATCCCCTATAATATTCTGGGGGAGCCCCAGACCCCCTATAATCTTCTGGGAGAGCCCCCAGACCCCCTATAATCTTCTGGGAGAGCCCCCAGACCCCCTATAATCTTCTGGGGGAGACCCCCATACCCCCCTTAAGATGTTAATTTTACAGTAGGCTGGTTGCAGAATGTTTTTGCAAATTTTCATCTCAATTCAATCAACTGTATTTGAAACATTCAACTTTTTCCCTGCGTTCGCCCACTTTACCGATTTTCCCATTGATTTTAATGAAAACCCTTCATCCTCCATAACTTGCCCAAAGTTTAAAATTACGAAAAAATAAAAAAATCCCCTCTGATGAATGGTAAAAGCAACTTCTCTGCAACATTTTGATGCACATGGACCATGGGCGGATACAGGGAATAGTCTTTCTCTCTCTCCTCCAATTTGAAAACGTGCGTTAGAAAAGGACAGAAGAGGGGGCCAAAGTCACGTGATGGCCCCCTCTGCTGTCCTTTTCTAACACATAAGTTCAAATGGAGGGAGAGAGAGAAAGATTATTCCCTGTATCCGCCCTTGATATGGACGATGGGTTCAAAAGTTATGCTCGGATACAGACAGACAGACATCTGCGCTATCTCAATACTTTCCCAATTTCTAACTTCGTTAGTTGTGTGAAAGTAAAATGACTTCGGTAGCGCTGATTAAAACTTTTGGTAAAATTGGGGAAAATTGCAAACCCAAAACCAAAAACTTTAGAGGGCCTTAAAGACACTTGTCAGTTGTCAATTGACTTAAAAACGCCTGAAAAGATATAGCTATTCAAAGCTTGTCACTTAGACAACAACTTTCGGGAAAAACCTAAATAGAGGTTTTGAGTCAAAGTTTTCTCATATTATGCACGACGGACGCACGTCGGTCTAAAAAGAGCATTTTACTTGATTCCTTCCCGTCCAAATTGCTTACATTGTCAACAATTTATCAGTGAAACTTCCGATATTGTTCAATTTTTAGTGAAAAAATTATGAAGGAATAGTCCCAAAACTAGTGCAACATGGCAATGGAGCTCTTACAAGGTTTTGCTGCAGGCAAGTGGACTATAAATTCTGAATATAAATAAGCATACAGTCTTCTAAATTATATTACCAAGGAAATCAGGTAAAAACCTCCACTCTATAATACTCGTATATTTGATGTATTCAATCTGATTATGAAATCCACTAAATTATAAATTCTGATCGAAGATGCTGCTGAAATAACGACATGTTTCGCACCCCCAAACAAAAGAGCAAATCCGCTTTTACAGTTCTGTTTTTCTCGTTCATTACGCAATTTACAACTATTTGGTTGATATCATCGCCCGTTTTTCGCAATAAAAACTGCAAGAAGCAACCTTCAAAATCACTCTCAGAAAACTAAATGCAATTAGTCTGTTACAAACATTTGCTATACAGCAATATGGAAGGTCCGTTCCTATGGCACATCACTTAAAAATAACTTTGAGAGCATCAGGAAGTTCCCAGATCTATTCACAAACTCAATAAAAAAATTTCAAGATGGCGGTCGAATGAGCAGGTGATGACAATGGGGGAGTCCCATCTATTTGCAGCTTTCTATGCTGCTGAGAAAAGTGATTCATCATTCATCATAGAGACAGCTTCAATTAGATGAGACTACCCCATTGTCACCCTCCCCTCTTATTCGACTACCATCTTGTAATTTTGTTAATTAAACGCATTTATTGAGTTTGAGAGTAGATTTCAAGACTTTTCGATGCTTCCAATGTGATTTTCACGCGATTTTACATTCGACGCGACCCTCCATCACGTTGAGGCAAAAGTTTGCTTCAGATCCATGGATCCGTTGTCTTATCGTTTCAATTTGAAGGCGATGTAACGGTGTTCCTTTACATCGGATGGTCCATCCGAATTTTGAGATTTTTCTCTGCGAGGAGTGATTTTTAGACTGTTTTTAAAGGTTTCATCGTAATTTTCGCAGCATTTTACATCATAAGAGAATGCCCGTGGTTGCTACAGCAAAACCTACGTATAGAGCAAAAGAATCATTGACAAATCGTGTTCATGTTCTTTCCGAACGGGTGAGGACTTCTCATATGTGATGACAAAATTCAATTAATAACTTTGTTTCAAAAGGCTGTTGAGTGCTAATCTCTCGACTTTTTTTTTCTTTCTAAGAATCGCAAGATCCATCTCTTTGTCGTGTGTTTCCTCTCCATTTAATTGCATCGATAATAATCGTAAACCACTTCGACACAAATTCTTGAGTTTTAATGCAACGTCGCCGATAACTCTGCTCAATCGGATTAACACGTGCGTGATTGTGAGAACTGGGAACGGTTCCTCATTCCTGTAATCGTGAAAGTAATCGTCGTTTCTCGCGATGTCCGGCTAACGAGGTTCAACATTCCGCAGTTTTTTTTTTTTTTTTAAGAAAAAATAAAAGTAAAAGGATACAGAGACGACAATTTTATTTACAACAATGCGGAATCGGCCAGGACTCAACTTTGATCCTCTGTTTAGGACAAATCTCCGTTTTTATTAAAGTCTGTAATGAGGCTGTTACACAAGCTTTTTCTATGGATATGAGGTAAGTGCTGGCTATTATGTATAAATACCAGCGAAAACATTGACGGGATAAAAAAAACGTGGCCCTGGCCTGGGACCAAAAAATGTATGGCCCAGGCAGTGTGATCAAGTTGAATCGCGTGCGGTTTCGACCAATCAGAGAGCCGTATACAGACGTCACGTGACCGTGCGTAAGTTACTCTCAGGACCTAACATTTTTTGGTCCCAAGCCAAAACCTAGAGATTCAAATCCTAGATTAATCAATATATTCAACCACGCAATAGAAAAACTTATAAGAATAAGTGTACCGGTGGAGTCGATGGCCCTGAAGGGTTTTCATATATTTTGCAACACCGGGGGGGGGGGGATTGAATGGGGCCAAAAAGCGACACTTTTATTTTGTGAGTAAAGCTGTAAAAACTTTTATCGGGACCCTTCGTCCTATCATAGCCCCTTATTAGAGTTCTAGACCTGCACTGCTCTAACATCTGAAAAAGGCCTGAAGAATTCTCGACAAGTTCGTATTCAGGGAGCGAGCGTTATCGAAGGGGATATTGCCCCGCCTTAATCCCTGCAAAACATTATAGCCTCGTTTATGCGAGAGATCTTAACCTGGGTTACGCCAACCTGGGTCCAACACGGGTTAGCGCATAAACACACGTATATTTGAACTCGAGTTAGAAGGATTTCGTTCTTCTTCTTCTCTGTGTTTGTTTACATTTTTGATGAAAATGGCGGCGATGCTCGGTGCCGTGCGGACAAGTGCAGCGCAGCCGCATATAAAAGCGAATTTTCGAGATCGAATATCATTCACCGTCGTATAATATTTGATGGATTTGCATTTCATTTTGATGATATTCGATTGTTTCGTGGTCTCACCGGAGACCGTTTTCGAATTCACCTCCGGAGGTAGATTCGATTTCGAACTGTTGCAACAGGAGTCAGAAATCTCATCTTCTATCCTTTTTGACTCCTTTTGCCATGATAATTTCGGAAATCACGAACTTTTCGAATAAAGTTTACTGTACAGACCATGCGTAAAAGTCATTTTCCTAGGAGACAAACATAATTTCAGCTTCGAAAACGCTTGTTTTATTGTTAAAAATGGCCATGTCATTCAGAGCTGATTTAGAGGTTATGTTATGGATTATTACTATCGCAGTTTTCATTTTCACGAGAATTTCATTCAGATGTTCATTCTCGACTCTCATTGGCTAGATTTTTCACCGATCAGCGGCATCAGTTAGCAATCAGCCATATTCTTGAAGTAAATAATGATCGCTAACATTTGCTGAAAGACGCATGTTCAACCTCGCTCGTTTTGGTGACATCGATGCCGCGTCAACGCGGGTTCGGAACTCCGAGGTATTTACTGTTTATGCGCAAAATCAAAATCTCGACCCCGATTCAAATCCGAGTCGAGTCGAACCCGAGTTCAGCGAAAACTGAAATGTTTATGCGGGCATCTCAACCCGGGTTGGGCCGAACCCAGGTTTGTGAACCCGGGTTCAGATCTCTCGCATAAACTAGGCTGATAATACCAGGGGAAAAGGTGGGGAACTGCCTGAAAGAGTCGAAAAATGGACTCCCCTCCCGAAATTTCTCAGCTTACACTCTTGGTCCTCGGTTCTTTCTCTGGAGACATATTCCGTCAAGGCATGGAGGAAGGGGGGAGATGTCAATAAACTTACACAACTTCTCCGATGCATTATAAACAAAAACCATATAAATTATTGTGACACACCAAACCCCCCACCACCAATTAAGCTTACAGCGGTGTGATAAATAAATGTGAAGTATCCTTTTTCCTTTTTCTCTGAGGATAAATTAAATAGCTGTCTCTCCGTCGAATTTCCTTCGGCCAAGGTCGTTTGTCTTACTCAAGGAAGCGGGTGTGAATTTGAAACGAGGCTCTTTACGGCCGCGAGCCGCTGCGCTGATCGTCGCGTCGGCTGTTTGGTTGATTCGCGAAGTCCCCCCCCCCCCCACAATTATTCAGCGGATAATCACTCTGAGATCGTACGAACTTCTTCATTGCGCAACACTACACAACTCACCACCACCAAGCTGCGGGGGCTCACCCGACACCCGCACCAGGACCATAGTCATAGCCTAGCCCCATGCGTTTCCGCGCAGCTCTTGACTGATGACAGAGATTCGCCGCTTCTATTGTTTCTCATCGTATGAACAACGCGCGGCCGCCGGCCGCCGCGGCAACCCGAACAAAGCACGATTGGTCGTTGGACGTACTTCAAATCCCCAAGATGAGATGAGTCTTAAAAATCAGGCACGTTCGGCCAAGCAAATCTTAGTATGAACGCAAGGCTGATTTCTGCAGGTGAGCACACCTGAGGTTTTATGAGCACAATGAGTTAGCAGCTAGGGCTTTGTGGGAGTTTGATACACCTATCTTGCACTCTTGACTCATTTATTCGTACAAAAAAGCTACTTAAGAGCGCTGGAAAATTCAGTATGGGCAAAACATTGTGCTCCGGTGCTCAAAAAAAGCCAATTAAAGACTGAAAAAGAATGAAAACCCCGCAATACGGACACAATTTGTGCCCTACAGATCTGCAACTGGGCTAATTTTTAAAGGATTGATGTATGAAACTCAAAGACAAATAGAAACCAAGCACAAAGCTTGGGACAGTTGTCCCCTTTTCCAGCTCAATTTTGGTCAAAACTCATCGAAACAACTGCCAACAGTCGCCTGCTGTTGACTATGATGAGCGCGTGGTTTGAGTTCGCCAAGCGGTCTTATAGTATACTCTACGCCAAGCAAAACCTGTTTCCGTTTCTGAAACCGCGGACCAATCACAGCCTTTCGTTGAGCTCACCACTGTTGAGTGGTGAGCTCACACCGACGGCTCACACAGCGAACAAGAGTCGACTGTTTATCGTTGCAGCCGGTGACTCCCGATTACTCCCGAACGAAACTGTGCGCACTAAACTTGCTTCACTTTTCTAACACGGGAAGCATGCGCACTGTGGGCCAGTTCAAAAATTTAGCACGCCAAAATTAATAACTTGAAAACCACTTGTGATATCTCCATGAAAATTGGTACATGGGGGTTTTTCAAGGTGCTGATTCCGATTTTTTACTCGAAATTTTATTAAAAAAATTCTTTACATAATTTTTTTCAAAATCAAAAAAAAAATTGAAAAAATTCGTTGAAAGTCAGTGCCAGGTGGTTTTTTAATGTGCTAATTGTGATTTCCTATTCATAAATCTGTACAAAAAATTCCTTAACAATTTCAACATCATTTAAAAAAAAAAATTTCAAAATTTTTCAAAATTTTAAATTTACTCACAAAGAGAGTCAAAATAGTTTAAGGAAATATCACATCATAAAAAGGCAACAGGCAGCTCATAAAGCCTTTAAATAATATCACAAAATAATAAATATCAAAGTTACCTGACACGTAAGTTGGAAATACTATCATACATTTTTAGTGATAATGATAGAAAACTTACTATCTTAAAAAAAGTAGAATGTAGGAAAAATAATTGAAAAAAAAATCACCACCATTATTATATTATTAGTTCCTATTATTTTCATTAATTAATTAAATAGTTAATTAGTCTTCTCCTGCCCCGCCTCCTCCGTTAAGACGAGAATAGACGTCACATCATACGGCTCTTTACATTTTGTTTTGTGTACCCACACGAAATTGCGTACATTCGGCAACCTCACATTTTAACCGAATAGTATCTATCTTGATTATTTATAAAATAAATGTACAAAACATTCCATCTCAGCCCTCGGGTGAGGTAAGGCGACCAACGCATCTTCATTTGATTGATTGAACCACAGGTTCTTACATCTGGAATCGAAAGATGCATTTTTTGCATTCATTTCACCCTTGCCTAATTATATGCGACTAAAAATCGATTTGTTTCCATTCTTTCCGATGGAATGAAGCAATTTTTTAAGAAATTTTTCAATGAAAAAAAGACCTAACGATCTTTAAGCGTAGAACTTCAATAGAACATATAATTTAGAGTGCCCTCCCCCTCCCCCACCTCACCCCCCACATTTGGGGTTGTATCCCCTAACTGATAACTTAAATTTGATCCTAACATATTTTGTTTACATTAGAATACAACATATTTATATTTACTGCAAAATTCAACTCAAAATCTTCTTTATTTGATCTAAAATTGTATTTTTGCGCATCATAATGAAACCTCGTGTTTTTAGTTTGATGGAACATGCTGACGAAAAAAATTGAAAAAACATACTTGTACCTATTTGTTCCTATTGGGACCTGTTTTGGCGTGATCTTTGGGGTATAAAGAACTCGGAACAGCAATAAAACTCGTGGCATTTTGTGGCTTTTGTTTTTGCGGGTCCAAAGAAGATGAAATAATTATGTTTTTTTTTCTTAAATAAGAGCCTTTTTTACCATGCAATTTTATAGACACCATTTTATCTAATGATAATTACAACTATACTAAAAAACTCGCCTTTTTATGTAGATTTTGCCAGCATACACAGAAATTGTGTGCAGGCAACGCTGGTGGTAGAAAACAAACCAAAACGCAAACACTTTCTGCATGCACACGCTGCCGACGACGCGACGGTCACGAGTAGCAACATTTCTCCCTTCAATTAGTCATCGATATCGTGATAAAATAAATAAAAGGCATTGATCTACGGCATCAGTGGAAGCTAAAGAACATTTTAAGCAACCTCCCGCACCACAAAAAAAATGTCGCCAAATTGACTTTTGGCGCGCTAACTTTTTGAACTGGCCCATAGTGATGCGGTGCGCTGGGTCTCTATTTGTCTCTGGTCAAACTCCCAAAAACGTAAATTTTAGATAAAGCCACGACTTAAGGCTTTTTAAGGCATCTGTTAAAATAATTTTTTTTTTTTTCTTTTTTCAAATTCCTTGAAATGGGTGTTCACTGTTCCTCCTACCCACTGTACTCTGTAGGAACATTTTCAGCGGCGGAACTCCTTCACGCATAGTTTTAAAAAAAAGAACAACACTTTATAGGACAGGTTTGCGTAAAAAAACATATAACATCAAATCGTCGTGTCATACAGCTTGTGTGAATCAGTTTCAAGTCTATCTATGCTATTCTTTTACACAAATTTAGTTAAGACGAGAATTCTTTCGGTTATAGAGGAGAAAGTCGAGTAAATTCGATACAGGGTTAGGCAACGTTAATTCGTATATACATTCTGTGCCATACATTTTTTTTTTTTTTTGTCATATTAGCGACGAAACATGCTTTGGAATGTCACTCTTGGGCAATAATTGCAGTCTGGGACTGGCAGTAGGGGCATGAGCATTGAGCGGCCGGTAAACAATGGGTGTTAATTTCCACAACAATTTCGTGAGAGAGTTCGCTTTGAATGTTCTGTTTGATCCTACCGCCAACACCACATGCGATCAGACAGCTGAATTAGCTGACAGAAAAGTTTACTTTACTTATAAAATATCCGATTTTCTGATTACGAAAGGATATGTGGTCTGAGGGTACGATTCTGCAGAAACTCAACGAAATAGCCTCCTTGACATGGTATTGATTTGTGAATGAGTCAGTGGCGGCTCGTGCAATTTGGCAACAATGGCTCACCTCAATTTGATTCTATGTAAAACAATCGATTCTTGTACATAGATTCAAATGGAGGGCAAATTGTTGTCAAATCGCTCGAGCCGCTACTGGAATGGGTCTGTTGTGTACTTTTGCGCAACAACAATATGGAACCTTGATTCTGCCGTAAAATTCGGTGAAAATAACTACCTATGCGCACATTAAAAACATTCAAAAACCTTTTAGTGCTTATTTGGCAAAAAAAATATTTAAACCCGGTTTCGTTACTGAGCCTACTGAACGAAAAACAAGAAAAAAGGAGGGGAACGAAACAGAAATCAATTTCTGTCTCCCTCTGACAATCGATGAAATGACGCCAAAAAGGAAAAAAAATGTCAAAGAATCCAAGCACATTAAATAAAGCGCACACAAGGGCAGTATATTATTATAGAGGGTGAAATGAACAGGTGCACGGCGCAGAAACTAAGTTAAGCTTCTAAAATTTATGAGATGGGGTCTCGTTGGAGAGTCCGTCATAAAAAGTGCGACCAAATCATAAAAAAGGCGTCGCGTCGGAGACTTGAAGCGAGTGTTATGCCCAAATGTGCATCGGATATTCGAATACAGGACATGAGAATACATTGGCATAGAACCAAAGATTACTCACACCTACTCCAGATATGGGAACGAAAAAGGAGTCAGTTTCATTTCACCGATCAGTATACCACCCGGCGAGCAAAAGGCGAACAGATGCGCGGGATATCTGCCTATAACAGCAAACAACAATCGAGTGACACAACCGTAAATCCAGTTGACAAAAAAAAAAAAAAAAAAAAAAAAAAAAAAAAAAAAAAAAAAAACCTCAAAACGAAAACCAAACACAAAAAAAGCAGCAATCTGTAAATCTGTTTCCAGAATGCGGTCAAATAAAATTTTGCCGATCAGAGGTTGTCACTTGTCAACCCTTCTTGTGTTCATAACACTCTATACAAGTCTCTACTTACAGTCTTGTCTCGGATGTTATTGTTTACTATGGTCTCTACCAGTGGCGGCTCGTGCACTTTGGCAACCATGATTTTTTGCCATTAAAACCTATGCAAAAGTATTGATATCTTGAGGGTGCAATTGCACCTCCTGAAGATCGATTGTTTTACATAGGTTTAAATGGTGAGAATGCGTTGTTGCCACAATGCACGAGCCGCCATAGGTAGAAACTCAAGTTTTGTTGACCAAAATGTTTTCACACTAATGAGGCAGTTGCAAGGGTCTGAAATTTTGTGTTTCTTATAAATAAAATGAAAGTCCTTGATGAGCTGAGAACAAAGATGCCTTTGGTTTCTAATTAAGTTCTATTGTTTCGGAAAGGAGATTTTGGCCCAAAATACATTGTTTTAAATTGGAATCCCACGTAGTGACGTCACTACGCACACGATTTTTTGCAAGTTTACACTTGTGTATCTCCAATACTAAGACACTTCGGTAAAAACCAAAGGCACCAATGTTCTCAGCTCAACAAGTACTATAATTTTATTTACAAAAAACACAACATTTCAGACCCTTGCAACTGCCCCATTATGCATTCAAGCGTGATTGAATAGGCGAAAATCAGAATCCCGATATCCTCAGTGTAATTTAATAGCGTTTTTCTTCCTATACGCTTGATTGAATATGAAACTTACTTCAAAGAGTTATCAGTAAAGCACCAAGCTTTCTTCTTTCATCACCATATTATTTGAGCGATGTCATCGGATAAACACGTGAGACGAAAAAGAAAAAAAAAGGAGTTGAAAAAAAAAAAATAAAAAAAAATCGAAGGTCAAGACAAAGATTATGTAATAGGGCTCAAATGAATGGTGAAATATAAGTGGGGGGAAATTTAAATTCCAAAGAATAAGTTGACTTTCTACAAGACTCCAAACACGGCGCGAGCAAGAGGATGGATGTCGGATGAGTATGCAGAATATCCTCTGATAAAGGAAAGAACGAGTTATACGAGCCAAGATTTTTTGTTTTGTTTTATTCATCACTACTGTTTTGTTGTTGTTTTTTTTTTATTTTGCTTTTTTCGCTTTGTTTTGATATTTTCCATTTAAATCATGACTGAATGGTTTACGGTTGGTTGGTTCCATTTTTTAACATCTGTGAAACCCACTCACACATACTCACACATACTCACACATACTAACACATGTGAACAAAGTCTATCAGGAGAAACGTCCGTCCAGAGCTGCCGTTTTGTGTATAATTTATAATGACATTTTTCAATTCACCAATGATTGCACCGGTTGAGAAAAGATTACACAGTTCAGTTCAGTGTGTGACTATAATGGACGAAAATGCTCGTACCTGCAATATTTTTTCTACTGGTTGAGTTATCACTGACTTTAAAAAACTTACGGATATTTTAATTAATTAACGGAGTGTCCACCGATTAAGAAAAGATTACAGATCAGATTATTCGTGCATTTCAGTCATACATAGAACTGTACTGTGTGATCTTTTCTCAACCGGTGGAATCATCGGTGAATTGAAAAATGCCATTAATTATGTACGCTAAACGGCAGCTCTGCGCGTCCGTCGTCTGATAGGACCATCAGATACCGTTGATGGGACTTTTCCGATAGGACCGTTTTAGCGCGACGTCATGAAAATAAGTGGATTCAATTCAAACAAATGTTCCGTCTCGCTCGCTCACACGCGGTTTCCCATAAGAGATCGGATACAAATTTCTAAGCGCAAATTCTTGCTAGTAAACAACCAGTTCTCTCAAATACTACTGCATCATTGGATTAATTTTAAAGGTGCCGTAAGCTAAATAAATAATGTCAGTTGACGTCTTAAATTTTGGCTCAAATAGGCAACCTGCAATACTTATCACAATGAAGTTAAGCATTGCAGGTTACCTACTCGCGCCAAAATCTAAGGCATCGACTGACATAATTTAATTAGGCCTTCGTACACGCTCAAATGTAGGATCGTCAAATTGGCATCGGTGAGCTGAAATCCACCGCGAACAATTGAATTGCCAACCTGACATTTTTAAAATTCAAACATAACCTTGACCAAAACACCTTAAAAACGGGGTTTATTTGTTTTGTTGACAGTAGATTGGTGAACAAATGACACAACATTCATCCTCAAACAACTCTGTACTTTGACGGGCCATCAAATTGCACAGTTGTTTGACAACGTTTTATAACCAACAAAACATGCAACGGTTGGCTCATTTGCCGTTTTTTGGTGGATCTCGGCTCATCGGTGCTAATTTGACGATCCTACTTTGAGCGTGTACGAAGGCCTATTCACTCACTGCTCATTAATAATAATACTTTAAAAAAAATCACCTTCAGAATCCCCCCTCTCCCTTTATCGTCTTTAGCTCCACGCAACGTGGTATACAATAAGCTCCCTCCCAGCCCTTATCAGGGGCGCGATCAATTTGGAACTCTATAGTTCAACCGATGAGCAATAATTAACCTCGAGTGAAGATTGAGTCACACTAGAGCTTGACTTGAGGGTCATTGTTACCGTTAAGTGGGGGTCATTCCATGCCAAATCAAACACACAAAAAAACCGAATTTTCAAACTCAACTTCTCCGATTTTTTTTACATTTGGCACACCGTTAGTCCAAGTTGAAAGATTGCAAAATCAAATTTTTTCAAATATTTTTGACCACCGGCCAATTTTTTGTTGAATTTTGAAGTTGCCAAAATTTCAAAAAAAAAAAAAAAAAAAAAAAAAAAAAATGCAGCTCGCCTTTGAAGTGTTTGAAGCCAAATTTAAAGCAAACCTAACCTAACCATATCTCTAATAAGACTTACAGCGATCGCTTGAAACGACTTCATTGGTTGAGGAAAGACTATATAGATCAGTGAATTTCTATTCATTACTGTCACACACTGAACTGAACCGTGTAACCTTTTGTTCAATTGGTGGAATCATGAAAAATATATCTACCATTGAGTGTATACACACAAAACGGTAGCTCTGGCGCAAGCACCTGCTATTCCTGCTAACTACACCTCGCATATTCGCATGGATTACATGTACTCGCATGTACACATTGTACACATACCAAATCAAGGTTGTCGCAACTCACTAGACTCGAGCTGACTGAGAGAGTTAGATTGGACCAGTGGTGCCAAATGTAAGGCTTTGGACCGCGAATATTTCCCACGACGAGAGAGGTTATAAGCCATGATTTAAGTCCTATCCTAAAGTGTGACGAGTTTTACGTCTTAACGAAATGATGTGTCCGGCCGTCATGAACGTAAAACCGAGTTTTCTCATACATAGGGTGTTCATAAAGTAATGCACATTTCCAATTTTTGAGCAAACGAATTCAGCTATCAAATTGCGGTTTGCATACATGTGCGTAAACTCGTAAAGCCCTTGTAGGTAAATACCAATAAAACAAGACCTAGTAGAGCTCTGTAGAATAAAAATTGACTGATTTACGGAATTTTTAACATGACGTGTTTCATTGACCCCGCCAGAATTTTTAGCAACGTTTTCGAAGTAAATAAAAAATTAAGATTGAGTTTTTTTGTTAGAAAAAAGTCAAAAGATCTTGCTGACATTGACTGAAGTCGAATTGTCGAACGAAGACAACTAACTTCAATCAATTTCAGTAAGATCTTGTAATTTTTTTTTCAATAAAAAAAAAGAAAACTTAATTTTAATTTTCTTATTTTCTTGGAAAACATAGCTAAAAATCCTGGAGGGGTCAATGAAACTCGCGTCATCTTCAAAACTCCGCAAATCAGTCAATTTTTATTCAACAGAGCTGTACTATCTATAGGTCTTGTTTTATTGGTAATTACAAGGGCTTTAAGTGTGTAGGTACTTACATATAAACCGCAATTTGATAGCAGCTTTCGTTTGCTCAAAAAACGGTAAAGTGCATAAAGTGCATTACTTTAAGATTTCCCGCATAAGAATCAATGTAGAATAAATTGTTTTTAAAACCTTAAAGCCGGCAACACTACCTTGGATTGTCAGCTAGTCTCAAGCAATGCTATCCGCCAAAAAAAGAAGCGTGAGTCACAAGCATACTCGAGAGTGCAGTCGCATTCGCAATTATTGTGTGCCTGCGCGTCTCACCGTTATATCGAGACTGTTATGTATATGGGACGACAAAAAGAGAAGACATAGAAACCAGTAGTTTCTACTTTCTACTCTCGACCGAGGAATTGCGAATCGAATTACAAAACTGCAAAAGGCAGTAGGTACAATGTATTCACGGCCCAAATAGAGTAAGGTACAAACGGTCCTCGACGTTGAGGACTTGAGGTTTACGTCGGGCGCAAGTTCCGAATCCTCGCGTCGCGTCTGCGGTGCGTATAGAGCTCGTTTCGGAAGTGTAGGCATAGATCATAATCTTTGGCTAATGCTCAATTTTCAGTCCTTCGAATCAAAACAAAACGTGCCTCCGACTTTAAACTTTTGGTTTTAAAGCGTTCATCCTCAATGAAAAGCCAACGTTAGATATTCAAATTGATTTCCATTAATTTTCAATTTGTAACATGAGAAATAATGTTGAAAAATTCCAAAGATTATCGATCTAGATGCGCATATACTTCAAAAACAACCTCTACCCGAGGCAAGTTTAGCGAAAAGGACCGTTCGTCTGTCCCGGTCCCTTATTGTTATATTTGGACCCGGACCGGCAGTGGCGTAAACTTGGGATTTTTATTGGGGGGGGCAAACCAACTTTTGAGAGATGTACTATGGAGGGTCTGGGGGGACACCCCCCAGTGAGAGAGGGGGGTCCGGGGGTCCCCCCCCGGGAAAAATTTTTAAAATTCAGGCTCTCTCAGACGTTATTTTAAGCAATGTTATTGCATACAAATGCAATCTTTAAACAAACAAAAAATATTGATTTTACATTTATTTTCTTCATTTCTCAGGCAAAAAGGGAAATTTTCAGTTAGACTTCCAGCTTATTTATGAAGGTGATATTTCTAGGCTTTGAGAAACTGTTCCTCACGGTTAGAAGTTATCTGGAAATTTAAAACTGCAGTAAAATAATGTAATGTTCCACTTAGTGACGTAAAATTTTAAATTATTTTTGAGGGGAGGGGGTAGCAAACAGTCCGATACTTTGGGGAATCTGGGGGGGACACTTTCCAGTAATAGGGGGTCTGGGGGTGGGGGTATTCCCCCGGGAAAATTTGAACAAAGGGCTCTCTCAGACTATATTTTAAGCAATTGAATCTTTCAAAAATAACAAACCGACAGAACAGAAGTTAGTATAGACTCAATGTATATTTTCTTCATTTCATTGACAACAGAGGAATTTTTCACTTTAGATTTACTTACTTTAAGCGCAGTTTCAGGGTAAAATAGAGCCACTTATTCTTGCCAATTTTTGCTTCTCGGTTCCTGTAATTATTCCTTTCTTTCTTTATTTTGTTGTATTTTTCCGTATTTTCTTTTCTCCCTCCCTCTTTTTCCCTCCTCTTTTTCATCAAATTATTGGGGGGGCAAAATGATACTTTGCCCCCCCTTCTCAAATATTGGAGGGGCAAAAAGGTCATGCCCCCCCTAAGATTACGCCACTGCGGACCGGGGCTGTAACTTGTAAGTACCCATAGGCATTCTGGGTATTGACCTCGACAAATTTTCCTTTTTGGACTGCAGTTTAAATGGAACTTTGTAAATACTATCGGTTCGATCCATTCAAATCCTTTAAAAAGCTCTTAGTTGGCTTTGGCATGGAGCGGGGGGGGGGCTTTGGTTACGCATTTCTAGCCGTAAAATGAGAAGTTAAGATGATTCTAGGGTCGATTAGTTCCAAACGTAGGCACCACGTTGCGCTGCTCAAGAAGTCAACAGTTTTTGGCTAAAATTGACGCATTTACGCTATGAAAACACACATTTGTGGAACTGCATAGCACCTGCGAGCAGACTTACTCATTCTCACTCACTATAGGCTTGCAGGCGAAATGAATTTCATAATTCATGGCTTCAATTCTAAACCAATTTTGCTCGTTTTGGGCTCAAAAAATCCATACAAATTTTTTGCGGGTGCTAACTTTAATGGATTTTGTGTTTTATCAATGGTTTCAGTTCAAAACGCCAAAAACACGACTTTTCCGAAAAGCGACAAGTGGCGCTATCCATCGGATTGAAATTTGGAAAATTTTCGCCTGGAATCACCTTAAACTCATTTCTTGCCTATCTGCCAGTATATCCTCAATAATCTCGTTTTTTTTTGTTCATGAAATGATGTCCAGGAAATTCGATAGGGCGGTCCAGCGTGCGGGTACGGCACGACACCGCGCACACTCAAAGCATCCTATCAATGTCAGCCGAAGCCTATTCCGTCTCCAAGATTGTATCGTGTCTCGTGTTCGCTATCATCTTACATACGTCATCCAGCATCCACCGGACTTGAATGAACGGACATACAGGGTGGCCCAAAAGTAACTTTAAAATGGTCATAACTTTTTTAAAAATGAATATTTTTGAAATCGGTTTGCGCCATTCTTCACCATACAGAGGGGGCTGATTGATGAGGGGCATTTTCAAATTTGGAGCCCCCCGGAAACGGCCCTTTCGGGGGGGCAACTCAAAATTTTCAAATGGCACCCCCTATCGAGTGATACCTCGTTTGAAAGAAGATAAAAAATGAAGACTTTCGGCGCAAACTGCGCATCGATATCTCGATTCACGTTCGAGATATCGAAGGTCAAAGTTCGATATCGACTGATTTTCAAAAATTCGCAGCGCCCCTCAAAATGATCCAAATAAAGAAAACTCTGGGTGCAAAATATTCTACTAAACAAGCTCTTTAAGAAAAAAAATACACCTATCCCGAAAATTTAAGCCAAATATGACGTTTAGGTCCTCAAAAATGTTCTAGATTTTTTGAAAAATATTGAAACGCCGATCGTCACGGGTACGGTCCAAATATCAGAATGTGGACAGAAAACTGCTGCCGGAGTCTCTACAATGGCCTAGGATCCCTCAAAAGCTTAAATTTTTTCACTACAACCCCAAAAAAATTGGCCATTATCGATAGTGAGATGAGGAACTGTTGGATGGTCAATTTTTTTTTTTTTTTTTTTTTTTTTACTTTTTAACGGATAGAGATAAAAAGTTGTGGGTTGCGGCATTATTCAAAGTTAGAATCAGACCCTTGTCTCCCTATTTTTTACTCCGACAAAATAAGTCGTCAAAATGCGTTGAAGACGGCAATTAATTGATAGGTTGGGTTGGGTGTCAACGCATAATATTCGCATGCTGATTTTGTTATCAGCGTTCATTCCACTGCCGTGGCCGAACTGCGCTGAGCTGCACTGATGATACTTTGCAAAGCGCAGCTTTTGAGGACCTAAACGTCATATTTAGCTTAAATTTTCGGGAAAGGTGTATTTTTTTTTCTTAAAGAGCTTGTTTAGTAGAATATTTTGCACACAGAGTTTCTTTAATTTGGATCATTTTGAGGGGCGCTGCGAATTTTTGAAAATCAGTCGATATCGAACTTTGACCTTTGATATCTCGAACGTGAATCGAGATATCGATGCGCAGTTTGCGCCGAAAGTCTTCATTTTTTATCTTCTTTCAAACGAGGTATCACTCGATAGGGGGTGCCATTTGAAAATTTTGAGTTGCCCTCCCGAAAGGGCCCTTTCTGGGGGGCTCCAAATTTGAAAATGCCCCTCATCAATCAGCCCCTCTGTATGATGAAGAATGGCGCAAACCGATTTCAAAAATATTCATTTTTAAAAAAGTTATGACCATTTTAAAGTTACTTTTGGGCCACCCTGTATAGACATGAATTGGTCGCAGACGGTACCGTAACCGTAACGTAAGTCACGGCCATACCGCGCCGCCGCTAAGGAGCGATGCTGACCCGTCAAGCGTCGCGACGCGCGGGTCGGTAAAAGCAAAAAAAGCATGGCATCACACCGACAAGAGTCCGACACCGTACCGAACCGCACACCTGACTACTTGATCGGTGACCCGTTCTCTAGAGCTTTTCTCTACTCCGCTCGGATTTCATCGCGACTCAATATCCAAGGAACAGAGGCGCGGCTGCGATCCTCCGAGTCGAGGATGCAGAGCCCATGTAACACTACGGGTGTAGGTATTCTTCGTATTAAAAAATTGGGATAAAAAAAAAAAAAAAAAAAAAACAAACAAACAAAAACAAAAATAATAATAATGATAATGACCGGGCATTGCATCTATATTGCGGAAGGTGATCACAAGAAAACGAGGGCCCAATAAATTTAAGGTACAAACGGGCTATAGGTCGAACCTAAAAATGGCGATTCTCACCTCACATTGGGGCGGGTCTAGAGCCTCTCCAACCCCCAAGCCCTAAGTGCTATTTTGAGGTTAGGTTTGTGGTTTCGCCATTTTTAAACGGTCCGATGCGGTCCGTTGCCTGGTGTCCGATGCTTGTTGAAGTACTTAGGGCGGATTTGGGGCCGAGGACTGTGTGTACCGTACATTCATTGGGTCATGGTCCTTTTTTATAGTGGGGCATTAAACTTAGTTATAACTAAATCCTGGCGTATTGTAACAACACGGCAAATATTGTTATAAGCCGCACTAAGCCCACAGCTTCGGACCGTTGTTTCGTCCTATCGTGGGACCGCACCATCACCACCTGCGCCTTTTTAAGCGATTGGGGGGGGGGGGGGGGGGTTTGGCAAGAAACTGATAAAAAAAAAACTTCTGAAACCGTAATGCTGATTTCTAGGGAGCAGCATGCGATACACCCGATAACTTGATCAGTAATCAGAGGCCGCATCCCATGAAGCATGTCTACATTCGATCACAAAAATTCGCTTCCAAACATCGAGAAACCTTTCCAATTTCTTCAGAAATCATTAATTGGCCTCAATCTATTTAAACAGAGTCGACTTTTATTACCTGAACCTGATCTCTGACGAACTCCTAGCTTTCTATCTCCCGAGAAAGATCTCCTCTATCTCAATATCTCCTTTACACAAATCCACGCTTGAAAAGTTTGAACGCAATTTGAAATGGGTCTGTTGCGTACTTTTGCTACAGCAATATAGGACTTTGATTCTTCCGTAAAATTCGGCGAAAATAACTATGCGCACATTAAAAACGTTAAAAAACCACTCATTAACAGTGGCAAGGCGTGACATTTGGCATCAATGTATGTTTTCCATTCAAAGTCACCGAAGAAGTCGAATGGTTTAGTCATCGGCGATGACCAGGCATTTCGACTTTTCTAATGTGTTTAAATGTGCAGAAGAAACGTTGCCAAATTGCACGCCTCGCCACGGCTCACTAAGTTAGGAAATCACTTTAAGTTCAAACAGCCCGCGCTGCATGCACTAGACACTATTTGCATCGACATACTACAATAAGTAGACAGAACCACCGCATACATGTAAACAACGTCGTAACTATAAAATGGTGAAATTTCCTTTCCAAATGATAAAATGGCAGCGAATTTTTTGGCAGTATCCTGCTTCCTTTAGACATTTTGATACCTTTCAAAAAAAAACAAAGAACAGAAAAGAACATCAACATTTGAATCCTAAACCAGGAAAACGACTTTATTTTTTGGCACAGTCTCTTGCTGTCTTTAGACATTTTTGATACCTTTTACACCAGTTCCCTTATTCCACCAGAAAAGAACATCAACATTTAGATCCTAAACCAGGATAAAGTGTTCTTTTCTGATGGAATAAAGAAACTGGTGTAAAATGTATCAAAAATGTCTAAAGAAAGCAGGTGACTGAGTCAAAAAATAAAGTCAGGTGCCATTTTATCAGTTTTTGACAATTTCTTCACCTCCCTTTTGTTCTCTTAACCCTTCAACGACCAGCAGGCTGATTCTGCTCATTTGGACGAGACGAGACGAGATAGCAAGAAACGATCAATCCCATTGGTTTAAACGGCGTCACGTGACAGATTTGAAGTCATTGCGGCGCGAGTGCGAGTGCTCCGAGTCATGATTTTCAAATAATTGACTCGGAGCACTCGCAGCTCGCACTCGCGCCGCAATGACTTCAAATCTGTCACGTGACGCCGTTTAAACCAATGGGATTGATCGTTTCTTGCTATCTCGTCTCGTCTCGTCCAAATGAGCAGAATCAGCCTGCAGGTTAGTTAAAAATAATGTCACTGATCCGCTTATTTAGGGAAGATAGTTAACTGTTCGTACTCGGGGGAGATGGAATTGCCTATATGACGAATTGAAGGCGCCCGTCAAGACCTTATCTTGTGCTTTCATCGATAAATCGCTTTTATCCGGAATGAAGACCCGAACAATATGAAATAGACTTAATACTCGGGCTTGGCCCATAAGGGATCAAACAATATTGAATTCCCACAGGGCTGCCGTTTTGCGTATAATCAATGCTATTTTTCTATTCACCGATGATTCCACCGGTTGAAAAAAGATTACACAGTTCAGTTCAGTGTATGAATGTAATGCACGAAAATACTCTGATCTATAATCTTTCCTTAATCGGTGGAAACTCCGTTGGTTAATTAATATATCCGCAAGTTTTTTAAAGTCATCGACGACTCCACCGGTTAAGAAAAGATTACAGATGCGAGTATTTTAGTTCATTACAGTAATACACTGAACTGAACTGTGTAATCTTTTCTCAACCGGTGGAATCATCGGTGAATTGAAAAATAGCACTGATTATACGCAAAACGGCAGCCCTGAATTCCCATGTCTGAAAAATGATACCTTTGATTGCTTAAAATTTTGGGCCCACTGTGACGGGAGATGGTCGCAGTAGAATCGCCGTCAATTGTTCAATTTTAAAGATACTGAAAATCCCCAAAAAAAAAAAAAAAAAAAAAAAAAAAAAAAAAAAAAAAAAAAAAGGTTTGAAAGCTGAAGATACGACGCGTCTAACACTTTTTTTTTATTTTCGCTAGCGTTAAAAGGTTTTATTTATTTATTTTTTTTTATTATTTATTTTTAAAAAAAACCTGATACTTAATTTTGAGACGACCCTAGTAATATTTCTGTAGCAAAAGTACGTAAGAGACCCATATGAATGCCACGCACTGATCATCAAATCCCACTTTGAGGAACCGATTTGATCGTCTGCAGTTCTGCACGCGCATAAAGGAAAAGAGAGGAGCAGATGAAGAAAAGAATGGAAAACAAAGAAGTCAAAGTTGTGAATTGGTTCGCAGCTCCGAGTGCCTGCGTGTTTGGAATTGTCAAGTTCTAAGTCAAGCAATTAGTTTCTAAATGAGACCGTACACACTGCTTGCCCTGAATTAAGCTGCGAGCTACCGGTGAAGAATTTCCGAGCAGCAGAATATAAAACTTGATTTTAATGATTTTAAAGTCATCATTAAACTGCGCTTGGTATCTGACCGAGTTCACCCTTGGCCATTTTTATTTTATTTTCTCTGCGAGTTGTTTTCATTGACAACATTTGACTTCCAACTGCCGACACTAAATGCTCATGTGTGCGCTTGTTAAAATGTCGCAGAATCGAAGTGAACTTGACGATACGTCGCACTAGGGTCTGAGATCGGGGAAAAATGGCAAAAAATTAGTGGGAAAAAATTCATCGAAAATCATCCGTTTCCGACCTTTTGAGCTTGATTTAAAAATTTTCGCAGTATGACATTTCTAAGTTTAAATTATTTGTTAAAAGTGCTCTCTGCAATGAAAAATAGACTTATAAGTGTATAAAAAAAATTTGCGCTGGAGTGCTTCTTGATTGAAAATGCCTTTTATAATTTACACGAAAATATTAATTTTAAAATTTAAATTTATTGTTATTTTGAGCTTTTATAATGTCACTTCTAGTTGAGCTTTTAATATGTCACATCTTCCTTTATTTTCTTTTATTTTATTGTTCACCGTTTGACTTGTGCATACAGTTGTTCTTTGCAGCTTCTTTGTACCCAAATTTAAATAAATAAATAAATAAATAAATAAATAAATAAATAAATAAATAAATAAATAAATAAATAAATAAGTAGTAGTAGTAGTAGTAAAGTCCAGCCGCCCAAACACGTGGTTCGTTATGCTGATATTTCACAGCGAACGACTGGACTGCATAAAAAAAGAAGGGGTAGGAAAGACAATCAAAGTATTCTCAAAACAAAGGATAGGAAAGAAGAGATAATAAATAAATAAATAAATAAATAAATAAATAAATAAATAAATGAATGAATAAATAAATAAATAAATGAATAAATAAATAAATATATGATAAATTGATGAGAAATTTACTTTCTGGTTTTTTGCCACTTATTGATGAGCTCAGACCTAGAGCGTCGGTGAAAGTTAAAATGAGATCATTAGGTGCAAGGTGCAACGAAAATTACTTGATTACTTATTACTTGGGTCATTCCATTTTAAATCAACCAAAATTAATGAAATATGTTGCTGCCTAGTCATGGATTTTGGTAATATTTTGTGGGGTGATTGTAACTACTTTTAGTAGCTCAAAACGTATTTTTTCATTTTTTTTTAGCTTACGGCCCCTGAGATATAGGCAACCGGAAATTCAAAAATTGCGATTTTAGGCTTATCTTTGAACGCGTGCCACAGCCTTAATTCTCAACGGAAAGATACGGTTGAGGTCTCATTTTGATGCATTTTGTGTCCTCTTTTCATTGCTTAAGGTCGTTTTTCAATAATTGAAGGTTTAGCAGGTTGCATACCTATTTGAACTTTGGTGACCCTATTGCAATTATTCCGATTTTTGATAATTTTTTTTAATAGGATAGCGTTGGTAGAAAAATTCATACTTTCCAAGCTTTAAGTACACTACTAAGAGTACCTGCTCAAAAAAAATTGGATCTCCTGAGCAATTTTTTCTAGTTGAAAAATTGCTTAAGTCGGTAAAATTTAAAGAAAGACCCAACTTTGAGGTTAAAAAAGTCGATGTGGGGATTCATGAAAAAAACTTAAAAATAACTAAAATCACCGCTTTTTTGTCTACTTTCAATATCTGAAGTCGAAAATTTGTGTATTTGATCGCTACAGTCGATTTTTTTTTTTTTTAAAATTGGTAAAAATACAATTTGCTCGAACACACGCGATTGAAGCGAATAGAAAAGCCAACTCTTTGAGGTTTTTAAAAAACTCGCAAAATCTCTAAAATGATCGCTTTTAAGTCCTTTTTTTTAACGCCTGAAGTCGAACATTTGATTACTGAAGCGCTTCAGTTGAAATACAAGCTTGTAAAATTGGTAAAATTTCACGCGACGCCCCTATGCCCTGAAGTGAGCTCAGATTGTGGCCGTGCTAATTGTGTTTTTACCGATTTTACGAACTTGTTTTTCAACTGAAGCGCTTCAGTAATCAAATGTTCGACTTCAGGCGTTGTAAAAGGACTTAAAAGCGATCATTTTAGAGATTTTGCGAGTTTTTTAAACCTAAAAGAGTTGGCTCTTCTATTCGCTTCAATCGCGTGTGTTCGAGCAAATTGTATTTTTACCAATTTTGAAAAAAAAAAATCGACTGTAGCGATCAAATACACAAACTTCGACTTCAGATATTGAAAGTAGACATAAAAGCGGTGATTTTAGTTTTTTTTTAAGATTTTTTCATAAATCCCCACATCGATTTTTTTAACCTCAAATTTGGGGTCTTTCTTAATTTCAGCCGACTTTAAGCAATTTTTTCAACTAAAAAAATTGCTCAGGAGACCCAAATTTTTTTGGGACATTGGATTTGAGCAGGTATACTCTTAGTAGTGTATTTAAAAGCTTGGAAAGTATGAATTTTTCTACCAACGCTACCCTATTAAAAAAATTATAAAAAATGGGAAAAAATTGCAATAGGGTCACCAAAGTTAAAATAGGTATGCAACCTGCTAAACCTTAAATTTATTGAAAAACGACCTTAAGCAATGAAAAGAGGACACAAAATCATCAAAATGAGACCTCAACCGTATCTTTCCGTTGAGAATTAAGGCTGTGGCACGCGTTCAAAGATAAGCCAAAAATCGCAATTTTTAAATTTCCCGGGTTGCCTATATCTCAGGGGGCCGTTTAAAGCTAAAAAAAAAAAAAAATACGTTTTGAGCTACTAAAAGTAGTTACAATCACCCCACAAAATATTACCAAAATCCATGACTAGGCAGCACAGGCTCTGGTTGATTTAAAATGGAATGACCCACTTATTAGTTCATTATACTTTCCGGCTGACGCCAAAATCTGCTTTGCGTATGGTAAATGGGGCAGTTGTAAGGGTCTGAAATTGTGTTTTTTTTTATAGGGAAAGTAATAGTCCTTGATGAGCTGATAAAAATGGTACCCTTGGTTTTTTCCCTAAGTGTCTCGGTTTCGAAGATACACACGTGTAAAAATGTATTAAATCGTGTGCGAAGTGACGTCACTACGCGGAATTCCTATTTGAAACAATGTATTTTGGGCCAAAAGCTCATCTCCGGAACAATGGGACTTAATTAGAAGCTAAAGACATCTTTATTCTCAGCTCACAAGTACTTTTCATTTTCTTTAAAAAAAACACGACAGCTTCACCGCGGTAAGCACGCTGCAAACACGGTAATCAGAGCCTTTTTCCTTGTTTTTCTCGCTATAATAAGGGTCATTACTACCACCAGAACCAGGAATCGTGCTTTTACGTATGATGGGCGGGAACTATGACGCTATATATTAACGAGCTTCAACTTCGTACGTCTGAGCCGTCCGTCACAAGGAAACCTTCCGATATTCAACCATTAACTTTTCGCGCCGTCATTCTTTCAAGACGGAAATTTTCATCGCAAACAGATAGCCACACATAAATCTCCGATTTGGAAAGTTTTTACTTTGACCTGCATGGCTTTACCATGAATCACAAAGGAAGGGTGTAGTGTAACGTAACACAGTGAGCCCGAAAGAGGATACGTGGGAGGAATGAGAACAAGACGAATCAACTTATTGAAAATTGCAATCCGAGAAGTTCATGGACCTGTCACATATGACACGAGATGTATTGTCTGATGCTCCGCGGTGAACTTAAGACTGACCTTATTTTGAAATCCCGACCCACATCGGACAGGTCGAATTCCCGGTTGTCAAATCTACAGTTGCATTAAAAAAAAAAATTAAAAAAATTAAAAGCCAAATAAATAGATAGATCAGTGGCGGCTTGTGCAATTTTGCAACCATGTTTATTTGCCACTTAAACCTGTACAAAAGTATCGATTTCTTGGGGGGGGGGGTGCAATTGCACCTCCTGAAGATCGATTTTCACATAGGTTTAAATGGAGAGAAGACATTGTTGCCATAATGCACGAGCCGCCACTGAGATAGATAGATGGATAAAGAAAGGTATAAATAAATAAATCTGCGAGTACGAAGTCCAAATAGACTAGACTAGACTCCTAGACTCCGCTTAGGAGACAGCTTTTTTTCGCAAAGCACCATAGCCGTAACCAGGTTATTGTCTTTCTCTTTCTTAGCTCATTTGAACGTATGCGTTATAAAAGAGTGGCTATAGGGGTTGTCACGTGACTTCAGCCTCTAGCCTGTTTCTGTCCTTTTTTAACACATGCAGTCAAATGGACAAAGAGGGAGAAAAACAATATCCTGGCTACGGCTATGCGAAGCACTGGCGGCTCGTGCTATTTGGCAATCATGCATTATTTTGCCATTTGAACCTATGTAGAAGTATCGATTTCTCAAGAATTCAGTGAATCCCCTGAAGATCGATTATTTTACGTAGGTTTAAATTGAGAGAATCCGTTGTTGCCACATCGCACGAGACGCCACTGTCGCACAGCCACCAGCTTTCACAAGAGGAAAGACAAATTTCAAAATTCTGCAACAATGTTAACTGTATAACTGCCCAGCCTTACTGATGGACTGTCTTAAACTTCAGAAAGAGCAATAAAGTTACATCAACTGTATCCGATCTACCGAACACCCGCATCAGGAAAACTACGTTCAATCAGTGCTGTAGACATCATTGCACCACTTTTTTCGGGGGTGCAAAACCTGATTTTTTGGGGTTCTTTTACGCCAAGTTGACGAATTTGATTTCCTCACAAAATCCCCTTTCATTTCTAAAAAATCAACTTTTTTTCCATTATATAGTCCCAATTCTTCATGGAAGAATGACACCCCCCTTCCCAATTACGCTCCTACTTTCAATTGTCCGATAAATCATAGCAAATCAGATTTTCAATAATTTTCAAGGATTAAAACTCCGCGCATGACCCATGCATTTTTTCCCTTCAATCTGACAACTATAAGTTTGCAGCAGGATATGACTCATTGATTCCACCAGATGCTGAATCCTGAACCTGTGAGCCTACAACTTTGCGAGTTCGCGACGAACAATAAATCGTAGAATAATGTAAGTACATCAAGCTTTGGAATAACATCAACGCGGTTACAAATCATTTTCACAGACTTGTACGATAATCGATAGATCGAACACTCTATCAATGTTTTAAAGCATGAACTCCTTTGAAGTGGCTTTTTGTGCGTGGTTCCGAATCGATGTATCTATCTTATGTATCGAGCAACAAAGCACTCATCATTTGATCTTCGAGTCGGTGATATACGATGTTGAAAAAATTGTCTGGTTCCTTGACTCATTGAGGCGGGAAGGGGAGCGTTCTAGAATTCATCGGACTGGAGCGGTGAGCTGATGAGACTGAGACTATCTAAAGAACGGAAGGAAAGTTTTAAAATTAATCGATAGAGCGCAATCGATTCTACAAGAACCATTTTTTTACCAAACTAATGAAGCTTTTGTAAAATACGTGCTTTCTAGGCGAAAATGAAAGTATACACGTCTGGTAAACCAACGAATGTAATTTATTACACCGACTGCATCGAAGAAAAGATATCTGATAGAACCAGTGTATACATCGGGTTACCGGAAATATACTTTCATTTTCGCCAGGAAAGCACGTATTTGACCAAATCTTCATTATTTTGCTAAGATATGTTGTTGGTAATCTATAAATTAATTATTATAAAACTTGCCTTACATTCTAAATAATATAATCTCAGATTCACCAGCTCACCTCCCAGTCCAGTGAATTCTAGAACGCTCCCAAAGCGATGTTATTACTCGAAAGTCGATGACCTCAATCTCGAATTTTGATTCAACGATTCATCGGTCCACAGCTCGATAGTTTTTCGATTGTTCCACCGCAGTCTCACTGAAAAAAGTTGAAGGGTAAATACTCTCGGACAGTTCCTATATGATATTGTGTAGCAGTTCGGATGGCAGTGGCGGCTCGTGCACATTGGCAACAATGTTTTCCCTCTATTTGAATCTATGTTAAAAAATCGATTTCAGGTGACTATAGTATCGAATCGATAGTTTTGCAATAAAATCAAATGCGGGTAAAACACTGTTGCCAAAGAGAACGAGCCGCCACTATATTGGATGGTTAATACTTACCGCGTGATGGTTAAAAATGATACACATAACATCCACAGTCATAAATAATATATGCACGATTAGATAGTTATTTTTGTAACTATCTAAATCGATAAGAATAATTAGGAACCGTCTTTTTTTCTTTTTGGTTTCCCCCGGGCAGTAACCGTGCCCAGAGGGTGCGTTTATTTTCATACATTTTTTCTTGATATATGGTATTTACTTTTCTTGAGTGGTAATTGATGGTTTTTCCTCCTTCAGTTCCACAGAATTTTGAATTGGGAAATTACGTTTAAAAGGGGTTGATTTTTCAAAACCCCGAAGCTCCTCCTATCTGGGGGTGCTCCCCCATACCTTACACTCCACTTAGGGGGCACTTCAATTACGAGAGGCGGCAGAGATTGCCTACAGGAGGCCTAAACCTAAATCCGGCCCTGTTTTTTGTGCATTTAACTCATTCTTCCCAAATCTTCCTGACAGTGTATTCTCGAAGTATTTCAAATGGCACTTATCAATTTGAAGAAGTTTCGAGGGAAACGTGTTAAAAAATTCGGCCCTTCTTTTTGCTCAAGACTTGGTCCACTACGCGGCTTCAAATTGTGCTATCCTAATTTCGATTATTCTAACGTCTTGTTCCCTCCGGTTCTCCTGCCCACCTCCTCTTGACCCCTATAATTTTCTTTCCTCAAGTTCTTCCGACTGCATTCACAGCATTCTTCGGCCGATCCCGATTCCTTACACGTGAAGTTGTGAGGAGAGAAAGAGTCTTACGGGCTACGGCGCACAGTAGAACGAGTCAATTGGAGGGGTTGGACATGGGAAAAAAATGACGAAAAATGAAAATTTGAATAATTTAACACTAAAATAAACTGTACAGGGAATACCCTACGAACACTTTCTCCCACTAAATTTAATCTGGGGGAGACCTTTAGACCCCCCTTTGATATTTTTATACAAACCTAAAGATCCATTAATGAAATATTTAAATCTTTCCTTCTTTTGACCCATTTTCCCATTGATTTTAATGGAAACCATTTTTAATCCATAACTAACCTAAAAATTAAAATTTCAAAAAATAAAAAAAATAAAAATCCTCTGGGGAATGTTATAAGCAACATCTCTGCATAATTTGGATGCATATGGATCGATCGTTCAAAAGTTATGCTGGGTTTCACGTATTATGGCTACAGACAGACAGACAGACAGAGACCACAGGAAAGATTGTGGCGATTGTGCATTTACACCTCCAACTCTGAGCCACATATGGTTAAGTAATATTGAAACTTAAGGGATGAATGTTCTTTTGGATCGTTTTTGGCATGATGAGAGCAAATTATTTTGTAATTATCATGATTTACACACAAAGTTGTAGTGGGCCAACTATCGAAACAAAATACCTTCAAAATCTCTGCGTCATTGCAATACTTTCTCTATTTCTAACTTTATTAGCAGTGAGAAAGTAAGAATGCAAATTTGAATGTTTTGACAGTAGAAAAAACAACTATACAGGGTGATTCTTGGAAAAAAATTTAAGATAAAAGCAATGACACAATTTTCAAACTTCTGTGTTTCGTATTAACAAAAGTATAAGCATTTTAAGTAATTGTGCCATGTCCGATCTCACTCATAGACTCACCCCACTGTGCGGCGGCGGCATTATGGACGGGAGTCGGAGTCGGACAGAGCCAAAGCACGCGAGAGAGCCGCACAATGGATCAAAATGTGGAATTTCCCGGACTTAATTTCATGGATAAAAATCAAGATTATGAAATATGTACTATGACTTTCAAAAGAAAGTTCCCAGGTCGAAATTTTTACTCTTTTGAATCTTTGGCCACTTTTGAACAATTTTGCGGCTTTCAAGTGTTTAAAGACTAATCAGAATACCCCTTTAGTATTAGTACGTCATGAAAAATCGAAACTTCTACTGGAAACAACGGGGGTTAACAATAAGAATTTTGACCCAGATATTTTCTTTTGAAAGTCATAGTACAGTAAGATAACGAAAAAAACTGTTTTTGGTTTGAATATGAACATATTTTTTAACCTTTAAGTCAATTAAAAAAAAAAAAAAAAATTGTGACGAATACATTTGAAATTGGTTTATAACGAAAGTGCAAGTGAATTAGAGTGACGACCCACTAATTATGGTTTTTTTTTGGACCAAATTACAGTAAATTTAGGTCAATTTTACTCAAAAATCAATTTTGTGATCTTTCAGCCCCTATAATTTAGCTAGACCAGAAAATTTCACAAGTTTTAAATTTTAAATTTTGTTTACCTCTAAGATGGTGTTTCTTGAGAAAAACGTCAAAAAACCCAATATGTTCAAATAAAGTTGGGCATAAATGGGTTAAGGAAGTGGACGATAAAAAACTGACACAAGACCGAGACCTATGGCGCATGGCGGTGCGAGTTTTCCGGCAAGGTTGCATTTAGTCCTTTAAAATCATGAAAAAGGTCGACATGTTGGGGGTATACAGTGCACTCCCTCGAATTGATATTAAACGTGGTTTTAACTAGATGAAATGCAGCTCTGCCACATGACACGCGCAGTCACTGCAGAAACCTTCCAATTTTTTTCACCTGGATAGTTCTTTTAAAATTCTGTGTCCAGATAGCCACTATAAAGCACTTGCACTTTCATTTCAAACCAATACTCACTGAACTTCTATTAACAATTTTTTATTTAAGGTTAAAAAAAATGAGGCAAACAAACCAGAATCAGATCACCTACGCTGTCACACATTTAGAAAAGGACTTTAACAAGTATCAGCCACTTCATCGCTAGAATGCTAGAGCTCGTTTCAGCAGTGTAGGCACACCTAGACCACAATCTTTGGCGAATTTCCAATTTTCATTCCTTCAAATCGCAACAAAACTTGCCTCCGACTTTAAACTTTTGATTTTCAAGCATTCCTCAATGAAAAGCTAACGCTTATTAAAGTCAATTTCATAAAAAAATTTACTTTTTAACACGAGAAATAATGTTGAAAAATTGCAAAGATTATCGGTTTAGGTGCGCCTACACTTCTGAAACGACCTATATATATCTCGTTGATTGCACTACAAATAACAACAAAGCAAAATGAGCTCCGATTTCTTATTATTCCTGGATGAAAAATAAAAGTGTTTGATACCTAAACAGTTTTTAAACTTGTAACATGAGAATAATGTAAAAATTGCAAAGATTATCGGTTTAGGCGCGCCTACACTTCTGAAACGGCCTAATCTCGTTAATTGCACTACAAATAACAACAAAAGCAAAATGAGCTCCGATTTCTTATTATTCCTGGATGAAAAATAAAAGTGTTTGATACCTAAACATGTTTTTAACTTGTAACATGAGAAATAATGTTGAAAAATTGCAAAGATTATCGGTTTAGGCGCGCCTACACTTCTGAAACGGCCTAATCTCGTTAATTGCACTATAAATAACAACAAAAGCAAAATGAGCTCCGATTTCTTATTATTCCTGGATGAAAAATTAAAGTGTTTGATACCTAAACATGTTTTTAACTTGTAACATGAGAAATAATGTTGAAAAATTGCAAAGATTATCGGTTTAGGCGCGCCTACACTTCTGAAACGGCCTAATCTCGTTAATTGCACTACAAATAACAACAAAAGCAAAATGAGCTCCGATTTCTTATTATTTCTGGATTAAAAAGAAAAATGTTTGCGATACCGGTGCGTTCACCTGCACATGTTTTTAAAGCAAAAAAGCAAACAAAAGACCAGCTTTTCATCAGTGGCGAAGCGTGAAATTTGGCAACAATGTATTTTCTCCGTTTAAATTCGCCAAAAAAGTCGAACGCTCCAGTCATCGGCGATGATCAGGCATTTCGACCTTCCTAATGTGTTTAAATAGGGGAAAGGGTACGTTGCCAAATCGCATGCCTATGTCTGGAGAAATCTGTGTTTCGATCCAGTGTGAGCAGATGCCGATATAGCGCCGCGCCGCTCTCCGAAACCGCGGCGCGCGACCGACCGTGCAGTCAGATCCCGTGAATGAGGTTCGTTTTCAAGGTCACCTTCCCGTTATGACCTTGCGATAAGCTCGGGCTCAGAGACTTGAGTGCCGCCGCATAGTAGCGCACAGCATAGCACATCACAGCGACGGATGCGTCAAGTATAATTCTCCGCAAGCGCAGATTCTAGTATGGATCTTGGAATTATCGCAGGGTGTAATAAAGGTACTAATTTATTTAATACACTGAATGTCAATCATTGCATGAATAATGTTCCATGTTCGGTCGATCGTGCCAGAGAGAGGCGCATTCAGGAATTCAGGATTCACGAACTTCTGTTCCTCTCGCTTTGTCCATGGTAGTGAACGTGTCAGAAAAGGATAGGAAACACGATTTTACGTCCATCCTATTCTAACGCATGCATTTAAATGGAGAAAAAGAGATGGAAAGACAATATTTCAGTGACGCATCCAGGAACTAGTCTTTCTCTGTCTTCGTCCATACTGTGCATAGGAATGAATGTGTTAGAGAGGATAGGAGACATGACTTTACCTCTTAATACCTTCATCCTCTTCTAACGCATGCGTTTAAATGGAGAAAGAGATGGAAAGACAGTATTCCAGTGAAGCATCCAGGAACTAGTCTTTCTCTATATTCGTCCATAGAAATGAATGTGTTAGAGAAGGATAGGATGCATGACTTCACCTCTTACCTCCATCCTCTTCTCACGCATGGGTTTAAATGGAGAAAGAGAGAGAAATACAATATTCCAGTGACGTATCCATGAACTAGTCTTTCTCTGTCTTTGTCCATAGGAATGAATGTGTTAGAGAAGGATAGAAGACGTGACTTTACCTTCTTACCTCCATCCTCTTCTAACGCATGCGTTTAAATGGAGAAAGACAGAGAAAGATATAGTATTACAGTGACGTATCCATTATCGGCATTCTCTTCTTTTCCCCATTTTGTTAGGAATAAAAATGTTTTTTTAAGGAGAAAGGGTTTTAGGAAAGAGAGGTATTAAGTATCGGGTAAGGCTTTACCTCTACATCAGCACTCTTCTAACGTAGGCATTTAAATGAGCAAAGAGAGAGAAAAAAAAATTAGGGGCTACCCAGGAAACTATACCTCTCACCTCCTCTCTTTAACAATGAAAGAATGAGTTAGAAAATTATAGAAAGAGGGGCTATCACGTGACTACAAGGGAGAGGGAGAGGGAGAGAGAGAGAGAGCACAAAATTGAGCATGCGCCCGCGATAACTGTAAAAAATGTATATAGAGTGTTGTAAAATAGAAATTCTGAGCGGCTAACGAGCGGTTTTTGAAGGGGCAGGTTTCAGTTTTGAAAGTGTATAAAATTTCCAGTTCGCGCAGAGTGAGACCCCGTTCGGGCTTGACCTCCCCCCTCCCCCCTTCTCGCGGTCAGAGAATAGCATAGAATGTGATTCGGATTTCGGATTTATAGACGAAACTGAAGCGACATTCCCCTATGAATGCGTCGCCATGAAACAAATGAAATGCAAAGCACAGCTTTCGCCTCAAGAGTACAGAAGGACGGACATCAAGAATACACTGAACGAATTACTTGAATGCACGTCAAACTCGACCAGTTGGAACTTTCGAGAACTAGGTTCAAGTATTGCGGCCAGAGGCTCCAGATGAAATGCTCCGTTCATTTCAGTTTTTCACGTGAGCCGTTAGAAGTTGATTTGATACAGGACTCATATTTAGCTGTATCTTACAGTTTTCTCATTTTTTCAAGTTTTGTTTTGGTGCAGATTGACGGACCATGAAAATGGTGACGGATTTGAATCAAATATGAGAGGAATTGAGTCATTGTTGAGATCAGCGGATCATTTTCCACTAATAATCAATTATTCAAATGAATTCCGAATTACATTAAATCATAACTTAGTTTTTTTTTCTTATATATACATATATAATTTAAAATAAGTCACTTTCAATTCAGACTGAGGTGCACAAGGTGCTTTTAAGAAATTACCATGTCTTGAAAATTGCTCGCCTTGTTGCAGGGATTTTTAGCGGTCAAAAAAGAGCTGGAATTGCAAAAGATATGAAAACCCTTGAGAGCGATCGACTCCATTTTGCAAGCTGAACAGGTAGAGGGGTCATAAGCGGGGTTTTGGCGAGATCACCTTTTTGCCCACGCAATGAGTCATGTGCTGCTTTGAGTGAAACGGCCCCATTGCAAAAAGATATAAAAACCCTTGAGAGCAAAGAGGGGTCACAAGCAGGAGTTTGGCGACATCACCTTTTATCGTATGTGATGAGTCATAAATCTGCGCGGTTACTCGGAACTTCCCAGAAACTCATTTAAACAAACACCTATTCTTATAAGCATTCGTACACGCTCAAAAGTAGGAATGTCAAATCGGCTGCAATGATGAGCTGAAATCCACCGCATCAAACTGTAGAATTGCCAACCTGACATTTCTAAAATTCAAACATAACCTTAACCAAAACACCTCCTTAAACGGGTTTATTGGTTCTGTTGACAGTAGATTGGTGAATAAATGACACACCACCCATCGTCAAATAACTCTGCAGTTTGACGGACCTTCAAATTGCATACAGTTGTTGACGAACGGAACATCAACCAAACATGCAACAGTTGGCTAACCTGCCGTTTTGTGGTGGATCTCGGCTCATCGATGCCAATTTGACGATCCTAATTTGAGTTTGTACGAAGGCCTTGTGAGGAAATTGGGTGTCATTACATCAACAAATCACACAACAATCAAAACACTATCGCGTTTGTTTATATGATACGCCGAGACGTACGATCAATCGTATTTTAATATGCAACTAGCCGTGCAAATAGTATCCAAAATGGAGAGATACAGAGCTGAATAGTGATGAATCACCGTTGCATCATCGAGCGACTGCTTGTCTGCTAATGTATTTATGAATTGAGGGGGGGGGGGTAAATTTAGGTAACAAAGCGCATCGACAGTATTGCATTGTTTTACTGAGGCGAATGAATCAATAGTCAAAACTGATACAGCCAAAGTTCGCCACAGACGTAAATTGCCTGCTGCGCGGAGGCCCGAGTTCCGTTGGTTTGATAGTAAAATTCTGGACCGAAGATTAAACAAAGAGATATTTTCAGTGGATATATAAATATGTCATCACAAAAAACAGACGGTGATTCGAAACCAGCGAACAAATTTCTATTTGTATGCAAGCCCCGATTAATTTTCTCCCCAAACAATTCTTTCTCAGTTTCCTTCTAGACAAGCTTGCATAGTGCACATCCCAGCGATATTCTAACCAAAAACAAAGCTCATGATGAGCCCAAGACGGATTCAGCAATCGCAAAACTAAATCCATTTTACGTTAGACTTTAACTTACTACTTGGAGTGTTACATGAATGATTCATTGGTCAAAAGTCCTCACCTGCAACAAAAAAGAAGAAAAACTGTATTAGTAGTGAACAAAAAGTGAAGTAGTGAACAAAGGGGTATTACTTTCGTGGGAAGCGAAAAAGTAAAATTTTTGGACTTGGCCTGCGGCGGCTAGTCGGCTACCGCCACTTATGATACCATTCCACAATAAAGTGTTCGCGCTGTATAATCTTTTCCGTGCCGGTGTGCCGTCTCGAAGAATGGGGCAGTTGCAAATAAGTGTCTAAATTTTGTTGTTTGCAACTTATAATTAGTGAGCAAATGAAAAATAAATTGTTAAATGGGAATTCTGCGTTATAACATCAAAACATACATGATTTTTGCAAATTTACACGAGTGTACCTCCGAAACTGGGCGATGCTTAGGAAATAACAATATGTATACCTTTATTTTCAGCTCATCAAGTGATTTAATTTTTTTCAAGAGGAGTAACACCAAATTTCAGATCCGTGCATTCTAGAACTTGCCATTTTCATCCCGTACAGAGTTGGGCAAATTGGAGTGTAATCGATTACATGATTACTGGGTAATTGGTAATCGTCAAACGTTAAAACGTCAAATTTGGATGCTACTTGAATGTGTTCCTGTCAGATAAATAGTAAACTTTAGTAGGGTATTTTCGATTAGATCTAATTCTTCTGCGACTAATATGTTGGGTGGCTTGTACAAATTCAGCCCTGATTACCATAAAATCACCCTCCAAAAACACGACGTTTACAATTACTCGGTAATCGTGTTATCGGTTACCACCCCCATTATTTGTCCAACTATATGATCCCGTGATATTGATGGCAAACGAGAGATGTACAAATGTACTATCAAACGCAAACGTTTTGGCAGTTAAGAATTCGAGATAAATGGCGAATCATTATGTAAACAGAACAACCTTCTGCAGTTAAAGTGCATTCTTGACTGTCAAAACTTTTGCGTTTGTTAATTTATAGTACGGACTTTTTCATAGATTTGAGGTGTGAAATTCAGAGATGTGCAAACTATCAGTAATATGATAAACAGTTAAACGACGAATTGTACGACTTCACGATTTCCCATCCAAGTATAGTCTCTGCTTCTTATACACGGAGAAAAAATTCTGATTGAAATTACGGAACGTAGGAAGAAATTGGAGTAAAAAGAAATTCCCTTTAAAATAATAAAAATTCTTATTGATTCAACCAGAATTATCATTGGTCCAATTGAACGTTCTGATGATTCGCAGAAGAATCACAAGAAAGAATCGTTGGATTTCAATCAGAACTTTTTCTCCGTGAACTCGAATACTTACCGCGCCCTCATAAATTAACGACAAGATACAGCTAGTCTGCTAAAGGGCGGGCGGAGCGTGAAAAAAAATTGACAGCATTAAATTTCCGCAAACATTTACAATTATCAATTTGCGTCAATTGCTGTCGTTCTGAACGTGAGCCTTGGCATTCTAACATTCGCGTTCCATCATGAGGAAATTGACGACTTTTAACGGCTATTTATTGCAGCAACGACGCGACAGACGTTTGGCTCGTCGTTTTTTTCTTTTTTCGAAAGCAGAGTTCGTCCATTTAAACCCACTGAAAAGATCGAACTATTGGGTGTTCGGTGAACACCTGCGCATTCGACCTTTTACATGGGTTTAAATGGACCAATGCAACGTTGCCAAATTGCGGGCTACGCCATACTGCTCTCCGAGAACATATTATACCTACTCGAGAAGAGGAGAGTTCTCAAACTCCAATTGAAGAATAATCAACGTTGATTTTCAAAAATCAAATAAATGTTATTTTCGGTTCCTTTGCGGTAAAATTAAACAAGATTACCCTTGATTTTTGAAAAAGAAAAAAAAACCGTTCCGGATGACTCGCTTTAATGGCGGTTTGAAAAGTTTTCGAATCCGGAGTACAAAATGTCCTCAATCAGATCGAATATTAATATGTCCTTGGTACTCGAGTACTATTTGCCCAACTCTGTTTGTAGGAACAAAATTACTGCAGACAAGACATTTACAATTTTGCAGACAATTACTTACAGCAATGTCGCATTTCGTTCAAGTATAAAGCAATCTGCAATACTTAATTTAAAAATTTAATTTTGCTCAGGGTCTATTAATATTATTTTTGGGGTTCCAAAGTCGATTTGTTCAAACTGTGGACACCACGTCGCTCTGCTACTAAAGTTCACAGTTTTTGGCTGAAATCGACGAATTTGCGCTTAAAAGCACAAATTTGAGGACCGACAGAATTTGCGAGCATACTTTAGGCAGAAACACTGAAAGTTTTTAGCGGAAACACTCAAAAATAAAGCCGGGAATTATCAAATACAAAAATTCCCATAAGCCTCAATGAATGCGAGTGAGGCAGATACACGTATTATCGCTCGCACTCACTCTCACTCACTATAAGCTTATGGAGAAATGAATTTCATAATTTCCGGCTTTAATTCTGAACCAATTTTGCTCGTTTTGGGCTCAAAAAATCCATAAAAGAATTTTGCAGGACTGGCGTTATTGGATTTTGCGTTTTTTCTTTGGTTTCAATTTAAAATTTCAAAAACGCAACTTTTCCCGAAAGCGACTAGTGGCGATATCCATCGGATTGAAATCTGGAAGGTTTCGCTTGGAATCACCTTAAGGAGTGTAGACGGTTTTTGCGCAAAGTCAACTGTAATCGGTCGCAATCGCGGTTGTGACAAAACTCGCGAATAGCGTTCCAAACTATCTCACTCACTCTCCCAAAACCCCCATGTAGGTACACCCATATTTTTCTAGTTTCAAAATTCGTGTACAGGGCCTTGTTATACTACGTATTATTATCAAAATGCATTGAAATGCTTCGAGGAATTCATTTCTGCCAAAAAAAAAAAATTCACAAAACATGTCGGATATTCGATTTTTGAAATTAGAGTGAGATGGCAGTACATGGGGATGACACTAGAGCAAGAGAGACAGTTTGTCTTTTGTTTGAAACGCTCAATAGCCGGATGACGTCATCACCAAACCATCACTAAAACCGTCTATACTAACAAAAATCCTGTAAGTACGTCAACGATTCGAGGCAACCAGCCGCATCACGCTTGAAAACAACGCACTATTCCCTTTCTTTTTCTTTCATGTCCTTCATATTAGCCCATGGAGGAGAATCGATCCTTTACTCCTAGAAATCGATACTTTTGCATGAGTAGATCCATCAAAAGGGAAAAAAATGAAAGTAGATTCTTCACGAGCTGCCACTGATTCACAGTAATAAACGGACTTCTCACGATTCCGTTCACGGAAAAAGTGTATACATAAAAGAAGAGTAAGAAGAAGACAATTTTAATGGCGTTCAACGACTATAACACGGCTCCCGCAATGAAGTTTAACAAACGTATGACGATTTAGCGTACCATTCACCTTGATGGTAAGGGGGAAGGGGGGGGGGGGGTTGAAAGCGCGCGCAAAGACGCGGTTGAAAGGGCGTGCGTATCCTTGGTAAGAAATTGAACTTAGAGGGAGGGGGAGGGGGAGGGGGGAGATGGGGATGAGGAGGGCACCAAGCTCGAGACGGAGCACCGAGGGCAGGTCATGTCATAGTTCATTTTCTCGGGCATCAATAAGCAAAATGGAAACGGAAATATTTAATATAAGCGCGGTAAACAGCGGAGAGGAGCAGGGGGAGAGAGGCGTAGTTGCCAGTTGCCAGGTCAGGTCAATAAAACATCGAAAATCCCGTTATGAAGGTAATGTTAGAGAAGTAACTAAAAAGTCACATTCTCTCTACTTGTCCATTGAAATGAAAAGAGAGGCTGATACATTTCATAAGTTCTATCCACTGGCGCAACCAGGATATCTTCCATCTCTCTCATTTCCCATTTGAATGTATGAGTAGGCAAAGGATAGAAGGAGGGGGTTTTATCCCCTTGTCCATCCTTGTCTATACGTTTCTTAATGGAGAAAAGAGAGAGATGAAGAAACTCTCGGTGCGCTACTGGTTCTATCTCAAAGTGTGACGGCATGGGCGATCTGAATCTGTTTTGTTTGCCTCAATTTTTTAACCTCAAATCAAAAGTTGTAATTAATCCAGTGGAAATCGGTTTTAAACGAAAGTGCATAAGTGTTTAAGAGTGGCTATTTGGACACAGAATTTTAATACAACTATCCATGCAGGTGAGAAAATTTAGCTTGTTTCCATCATGCGTCAGTTTCTTTATCGTGCAAATCCTTCCAGAAGAAACAGTTATATCGATCTCTGTGTCCAATAGCCACTCTAAAACAGTTGCACTTTCGTTTATGACCAATTTCTAATGTATTTGCCACCTTTTTTTTTTTTTTTCTTTAAATGAAAAGGTTAAATAAAAAATATGGGGCAAACAAACAGGGCCTATGCGTGAAAAACGTCCATCAGAGATTTCTATCATGGCTACCTTCGTGACGTTTCAACATCATGCCCCACACAACGAGCTATACCTACATTTATCTAGAGTGGCGGTTTAATAGGTAACCTGCATAACCACCATGGGGGATTTTTAGGTTAGGTTTAAGCGAGTGATTTGTCCATTTGTTTCCGTGTATTTTGATGCAGAGCGGCGCACAATGGATCGAAGCAGGTTCCGGTCCACTGTGCGGTGGCGCCACACCAAAATGCACGGAAACAAATGGACAAATTACTCGCTTCAACCTAACCTAAAAATCTCCCATGGTGGTTACGCAGGTTACCTATTAAACCGCCACTCTAGATAAATGTATAGCTCGTTGGCCCCACATCGCTATAGCTCGTTGGTCAAAACAGATCAGGAAGTGGGATCGCAAAACACCTTCTTCTGTCATTTTTCTATCCGTACAATAAAACGAGTGGTAACTCATAAGAGAGATACAATTATTTATAGGTATGTACCCCACTGATGGACAAAATTGATTTTATAACGGAGCTCTTGCAAGGTTTTGTTGTAGACAAATGGCCTATCGTTTCTGCTGTAAAATGCTGCGAAAATAACGATGAGACCATTAAAAAATTCTAAAACTCACTCCTCGCAGAGGGAACTTAACTTGAAATTTCGGGTGATCACCCTTGCACGTATGCACCAACCGTGGATTCGGACCCCAAACAAAAGAACAGGACATGGAATTAAGTGCCGTCTTCCTCGTTTATTACCCAACGTAAAACTTTTCTGTAGTTATCACCGTGCTCCTGTTGAAAAAATGAGTATAAATGGACCTTAAATTCCTCCAAATTTACTTTTTGAAAGCAAATTCATCAATCTCATTGTTCAAATTCGTAGGTTATGTTCTTTTGTTTGGGGTCCGAATCCGAGGTTCGTGCATACATGCAAGGGTGGTCACCCGAAATTTCAAGTTAAGTTTTCTATGCGAGGAGTGAGTTTCAGGCTTTTTTACTGGTCTCATCGTTATTTTCGCAGCATTTTACATTGGAATTGATACTTTATTTGCCTATACAGCGAAACCGTGCAAGAGCTCCATTATTTTTTTTTACCCAATCAGGCAACGATGGAAGGGGGCGCCAGGGGGGCCGGCGGAACGGATAGTCGGCAGACGAAACGCCCTCCACAGTTCTCCGCGGGTGAAAGAACGGGGAATCACAATATTAAGTGCGCTGCTGCAAAATGTTGCAATGGACGAAATTTCGAAAGGAGCAGGAGGTACTATGACTTTCCAAAGAAAGTCCTCTCATCGAAATTGTTCTGGATACATTTTTCTTTTATTTACCATTGTTTTAAATTTTTCGAGGAATAATGTCAAAAATGGCCCGCAGCATGAGACTCTGAAATACCTGAAAACTGTCAAAATTTGCAAATTGGTCGAGAGATAAAATAATGTAAATGTTTATCAGGATCTATTCTTTTGAAAACCATAGTACCTGGCACACTGTACCATACTGAAGAAACAAAGTTTAGGTACAATAACCGAATCAGCCTTTTAAAATAGCTTCGCGGAGCAAAGGATCTAGCTCTACCGCAGAAAGTTGCAGTTGTAGGTACCAAAGCAATGCTACTTTGGTACAGTAACATAGTTTCCTTTATAGTTAACATAGTTATATCCAGTGGCGTCGCGTGCAATCTGGCAACAATAAATTCTATCCATTAAACTCATGTAAAATATCGAATTCAGGGGGTGCACAGTGCACAAGGAAAATTCGATATATTTAATGAGTTTAAATGGAACAGTTGCATTGTTGCCAGATGGCACGCGACGCCACTGGTTATATCGCTCTATACTAAAACATTCTATTCCTATCCAGTCCACCCAAAAGTCGGGAATTTCAAGGATCGGCCCGCTCGTTGCGCTACCGGTGGTGGTAAGAGTGTTGTTTCCTCAGCGGATGAGTAGATTAAGTTTTGGACGTCTGTATCAGCATCGCGTCGGAGCTTCAGAAACCGTTTTTCAACTGTCGGTGCCGAAGCTGAAAACTTTCGGCGTGATATCGACGAATAACTTGGGTGCGCTTCTGAAAACAGAAGATCTGACGGACAAACTAATCAAACGGTATTAGAAACTATAAACGTCGAGAAAAGTTATTGAAGGTCATTATCTGTGCATTTATGGACCACATTCTTTGCACGAGGGCGACATTTTTAGGGTGAGTTCGCGGTGACGGCGAGACGGACTATTTCTGGATCCCCCAATATCAGAGAGGAAGGGTGGAGAGGGATAGTGGGGGGGGGGGGTTGCTAGGGCTGGCGCGCTGGAATCTAAACTTTCACATTATAAATATACTGCCTGCAAGCAAGGCGACTTTATATTTGGCGCTAACAGAATTTCCTTCAACCAAAACGTAAATGTCGAATCAGGCATTCGAAAATATATTTATTGTTTATTGAAAAAAAGTAAGTTGAAATTAACGAGCGATACATTTATCTAAAGAGGCAGTGTAGTGGGTAACCTGCGTAACCAGGATTTCTAGGTTAGGCTTAAGGTGTAATTTTTCCATTTATTCCCATGTATTTTGATGCGGCGCACAGTGGGTCAAAGCACTCAAAGCGAGTTCCGAACTTTCCAATTCCCTAATTTTTAAATATACTTTTTGATTTTTCATGATGTTATGGAACTATCTCTCTGAAAAAATTGTAGCATATTATTTTAACCCATGGATGCCCAAAATTATTTGACATTTTTGGGTGTTTTTATCAAAAAAACACAATTTGAGAACTGAAAACACGAAACAATGAAAAAAACAGAAAAATTTTTGGGGCAGTTAAATTTTACGAGCTATAAACTCCCAAAATTGGTTTTCGAGTAAAATTGGTCCAAATCGACTGAGATTTAGTCCAAAAACAATACAACAAGTGGGTCGTTAACGACCCACTGGGCAAATATGGGTTTTAAAGACTCACACTTCATCAAATTCGGCGAAAATCAATCCAATGGTTTCTGGTTTCGTTCCTAAGTTTTGGATTCGAATTCCCTGATAAAACTGCTTGCAGGTCTAAATTATCTGAAAGTTCCACGTTTTATATACACTGAAAAAACAAAGTTCGAGTACCATGACCAGCAATAGAAATTCCTTTCATCGAATTTGTTCTTGATCAATTTTTCTATTTTTTCTCGAAGAGTTTCAAGTGGCTTCAGCCCCCAGCTTCAGTGTCCCTAACTCCCTAACATATTTTATCATTTTAAGATATTTCGAGAATTGCATTAGCCATGAGCATAACATAAGCTAACTTTAACTTTTCACAGCTGAAACTCTAATCTTATATTAAGATGGGGGTTTGGGAAATTCCTCACACTTACTCAAAGAAATTCCTGAAATTTAAAATTTTTTAGAATGACACATAGGTCGAGTTGGTTTTGGGCTCTTCAAAAGTGTATTTTTTAAAACTTTTGAAAAAAGAAAAACCTCTGACGAAAAGGCCCCTGGAGGGGGCTGAAGTCGTACAACTTCGATAACTGCGGTAAGTATCACCCTTATTTATTCTTGTTTTTGCTCCACCAAAGTAGTGCTTCGGTATAACAGCAGCTTTCTCCGGTAGAGCTAAAACTTTTGCTTTGCGAAATCATTTTAAAAGGCTGCTTCGGTTCTGCTTAAAGTTTGTTTTTTCAGTTTAATATACTGGAGGGAAAAATGCTTACTTTAAGTATTTAATTTCTTAAAGAGAATGGCCAAGACAGAACATTCTTAGTTTTACCATTTAAGATGGTTAAATTAAAGCAGCACGGGGTTCATTTAACTATTTTAAATTGTAAAACGATAAGAATGTTTTGTTAAGAATTAAATACCTCAAGCTAGCATTATTCACTTATTTTTTATTTTTTTTTTTCCAGTGTAGCATCCAATTCCGGTTTTCCAGGTGTTCTCCGATACTAGATACCCTGTAATACTTTAGCAAACGTTTCCAGAAGACCCATTTTTGGTCCTAGGTCTATTTTTTATCGGCACAAGACGACAGGAGGCAACGTTGCATCGGACGCGATGCAACGTTGCCTCCTTACAACGAAGCGACGGCTTCGTTGTAAACGGCAGGCGGTATCAGGCGTGCCACAAATGTAAATAGTAAATACTATAAGTACGTTTTGCGCTATGTGACGCGGACGCGATAGGACGCGCCAGGACGTGAGTCCATTACCATTATGGATTCAACTGGGGAAAAGGCGAACGCCCTTGGCTTCGGCTCTATTGGAGACCAAAGTCACTGACCATTGCATAACTGCACGAGTGTGCACGGCGAGTCGCGTCAGTGCAATGCGGTGCATCAAATGTCATTCAGTGATCAATTGAATCCCGGCATAAAGTTCAACGTCCGAATAAAGTCCCGAGAAAGTCCTCATTATGTCCCTATTGTAATCATTTTTAAAACGCCATTTGGCAAAACATTGAACGTCCCATGGACGCCCAAAACAGGAGTGAATGCAATATTCAAACCCATCCAAGTCATGGGACGTTATGGGGACTCTTGTAATTAAAGCCTCGAAGAATGTTGAAGGGTTATTGGAATTGGCGAATGTCCAAATAGTTGTAAAGAATTCTAGAATTATTTGCGGACATTTTTTGGACATTCACCAATTCCAATAACCCCTTACATTCTACGAAGCTTTAATCTCAAAAGTCCCTATAACGTCCCATGACATTAGATGGGTGTGGAGATTGCATTCTTTACCAAATGGCGATTAAAAACGATTATGATGTGGGCATTATGAGGACTTTCTTGGAAATTTTTTCGAACATTGAATTTTTTGCCGGGATATGTTATAACCCGAGTAGGGATGCGAACCTAACTTTAACCGTGCAATATGAATCGGTTTTTAAGGCGATTTTGGTGGAAACAAAAACCGAAATTCAGTGCTAAAGACCCCTGTAAAGAAACATAAGATAGAAAACGCGAATCAGCGACGACTTGACACGAAAGAAACAATTTGTACGAGAAAATGCTGGGAAGCTCGCAAAATTTTTATTTAATTAAGACGTTTTGGCTCAAATCGCAGCAATTTTCAAAAAAAATAAACAAATAGTTTCAAAACATGGAGAGAGTCACTAATCTTACACATTTTAAAAGCAGTAATCAAAGTAGATGTGTGTTCTCTGTGATTAAAAAAAAAATTGGTATTGAAATAAGTTTATGAATGATAAATTTATGAAAAAGTTACTTTCTGATTTTTGGCCATTTTTTTACCATCTCAGACCTTAGTTGCGATGGCTCCAGTGAAACAGTCAAGAGAGAGACCCTAAGATCTCTATAACACGAGTGCCGAGAGGTCGAGATAGGTGCCCCACCCAAGTAAATAGCTCTCTTACGAACTTTCACTACGTCAATTTTGATAGTTATTTTATCATTTATTAGAACATCCCACTATAATCGATACACTCACAATCAGATTGACCCAAAGTCTATTTTTGAGCCCTTGAAAATTGTATGAATAAAAAAAAAAAAAAAGAATTAACAATATTCACGGACGTCAGCTAGGTTTAAAAAAAATGGGGTAAACATATCTCGGTAATACAAGTCCAAATGAAAGATTTGCTCTCAAGATCGGCTTAAAAATTACCATTCAAGCCCAAAATATACGCCTTTTGTAACAATTGGTCGATTTGATGGTTGGCTAAACGTTCACATCGGTTTGTACGGTAACTTTGAAGCTTCTGAAAGCTTAAACTTTCATTTGGACTGAATGAACGATCCAAGCTCGTTATCTGAGTGTTTGACCGTTCTTTATGATTTTTTTTTTTTTTTTAATAATAACATTCAAAAAGTTTTGAGAGGGACATCTTTTCGTCCAATTTTAAAATTATGACCATAGGCGTGTTTCCAAGTAAAATTTCAGTTTTATTACGAGGCTCCAGGAGTTTGTCTGTGTTTGTTTGTCTAACACACAATAATAAGAATTTTCAAAAAAGATGGAGCGAGAGACCATCGCGTGACTTTAGATCCTATCTCTGACCTTTTCTAACACATGTGAGAATGGGGCTCTTGCAAACTTTTGCTGTGCGCAAATTAATAGTCCAATCTGATGTAAAACCCACAAAAAATCACGTTTTTTTACAAAGAAAGACTAAAATTCAGTAATAAACTCACAGAAATGCTACAATATTAAAAATGCCTCCCGGCAGGCCGGTAAGACGAAGTAGATTCCATGCTTGGTTACATCATTTTTTCAAAAATTTAAATATAGGTTATAATTTTCGTTAATTTTTTTTTTTTTTATTTCATCAGCTGCTCAAAATCCAAATATTATTGTGAAAAAGATTATATTACCAATAAAGAAATGTGTAATCTTTACAATGCAAGTGAGAAATATAAGCTAGGTTATGTAAGTTTTTCACAAATTTCAATAAATAGGTTATGTTATGATTTTCTTTGAATTATTCATTTTTTTTTTTTTTTTTTTTTTTTCCATCAGCTGTTCAACATTTAAATAAAAATACCCGTGAGAAAAAGATTATAGTACCAAGATAGAAAAATGTGTAATCTTTGTAACGCTAATGAGGAATAAATCTGAATAAGAGCAGCTGATCAAACAAGAAAATAAATAAATAACGTACCTAAGCAACAGTGGACGTGTAAAACTAAGAACGAGCAATTATACCAATACACTATCCTTGTCTTTCACATGTAAAATCCCATAAGAAACTAAATAGCTCGTAAAACACGTAAAACACAAGGAAAATTTAAGAAATGGAGCATATGAACTAAAAACATCCTCCACGATATATACTAAAATTTTTGAACCAAAAAAACAATTTCTTCATATAAAAACACTGCCAAAAAACCCGAAAAACACATCACTATAACTCGCTTACAACGCAAAAAACGAAAAAATGACTCGAGTAAAAAAGTTGCGTATCAAAACGGCTAACATAAATTTCCCAAAAAAAAATACTCAAAACAAACACTCCTAAAAATAAACCTGAAAAACACATTTTACGACTCAAACACGGCCCATAACGCGAAAACTAACTGTCGGATTTACACCATCTTCGAACTCATCCAAGAATTAAACACAACGAATAGTTGAGACAAATTTCAAAAATAAAAACCAAAAATTACGAACAGGATCGTGGGACATAAAAACGGCAAAACTGGCTGAAACATACATATAAACATACATTTAAACATATATATATATATATATATATATATATATATATATATATATATATATATATATATATATATATATATATATATATTATATATATATATATATATATATATATATATATATATATATATATAACACAGAAATTTTAAATAGCCCGATACTAGATATAAACGAGAAGAAAAATGGGACACAAGGCTACGAAAACTTAAAAATTTAAGGTGAGACGTTTCGGACTAGAACAAGTCCATTTTCAATCAATAAAAACAATAAAAGCGAAAACGCAGTGAGTGCCTACAAGGTGATTTTAAGTTTTCGTAGCCTTGTGTCCCATTTTTCTTCTCGTTTATATATATATATATATATATATATATATATATATATATATATATATATATATATATATATATATATATATATATATATAAAATTTTCAACGAGTGGTATTTTCTCACTCAGGGGACCATGAAACGTGCTCATTTGATAAAATTTCCCGAAAAATCCAACATCGCACCCTCTGCAATAAGTAGATTCCTGGAATCTACTTAAAAAATTACAAACTAAATGGCCAAAAACATCATTCCGATTTTCCGATTGATAATGGTGCTGTGAGTGCACCGAAAAGTCTCGGAGGTTCTTATTTATTGTTGGCCTAGTTCCCATTTTAATCCATATTTTGTCTATAAAAATGCTATAATGGCAAGTTCTTAATGGCGGTTCAACGCAGGTATTATGAGAGATTCCTATCTATTATGTCACTCTTTCTACGGAGACACAGAAATACGTCTCAATTTAGATGGGTAACCTCCCATAATACCTGCGGCTGTCCGCCATTAAGCCCGATTCTGAGAGTAAATTTCGTGATTTTTTAGTGCACTCATCGTCATTTTTACAGGTTTTTATGCAAGAATCAACTCTTCAATATCCTATAGCAAAAGTTTGCATGTGCCCCATTGTGAGAACGGGGAGACGTCATGATTTTGTGCGTAACACGAAGAGGGAGAAAGATAAATTCTTGGAATTACCTTTGATATATGCTTTTGATAATTTTTTTTGATTTACAGTTTAGAATCGCTATGTACGCACTCAGCATTACTTGTCTAGATTTTAATTATTTAAATTAAAACCCCGTGCTCGTGACCTAGCTTTTCCTTGTGCCCGGCTCTGGTCTGACGTCATATTCGTTAAACAAAAAAATTGGATTCAAGCGCAGCGCTTTGAACCCACGGACGTGAAGAGGAATGACCCATGCGCGAGTTTTTTCGACCGCGGTATTTTGGAGAGAGCTGCGGCTGGCGCACTATGGTCTGTGATCGTCCAAAAGTGGCCAAATGTCAAGAAGTAAGTTCCTCAGCAATAAAGATTGTTTATTTCTTAAGTCATATGCTAATGGAGCTCTTACAAACTTTTGCTACGCGGGATTAGAGAGTTGATTCTGGCATAAAAACCTGTAAAAATGACGATGAGTACACTAAAAAATCACAAAATTCACTCTTATAGAATCGGGCTTAGTAGCGGCGAGACGCAGGTATCATGGGAGATTCCTATCTAAATTGGGACATACCTCTATGTTTCCGTAGAGGAAGTTACATAATAGATAGGAATCTCCCATGATACCTGCGTTGAACGGCCATTACGAACTTGCCGTTATAGCAGTTGTGTGAGTTAATTAATGAATTTTAGACTTCCTAAGGATGATTTTTCGTGATTTTCGCTGGTTTTTACATCAGCTTGCACTATTCATTTGCTCACAGCAAAAGTTTGCAAGAGCCCATTACTTTTCATTTCATAATTCTTTCCGCCTTCCACAGGAAAAATTTTCTAGAAAAAAAAAAAAAAAAAAGTAGTTTACTGGCCAAAAGGGCGGATGTTACACATTTTTGAAATGACCGTACATTTTTTTTGGAACGAACTTTAGAAAAAAACCTCAACGTAATATGAAAGATGAGGGTTTTGACCATTACTTCAATTTACTTGAAGTAATCAACTTCAAAACTTTCGGAGAAACACTCTATGAACTTTGAGTATAACGGTTTTAGTCACAAAGTACACTTTCAACAAGTAAATTATAACCTTAAAATTTCACGGGAAAGTTTTAAATTAAGCTTAAAATGTCGAAAATGATGATTTTTGATGACTTTATAATTCAAACCTATTTTTGGCCACTTTTCTTCGATCTCATACCATAGTGTGACAGCTGGCTCGGCTTGGCTGCTGCGGAGCGATTTGTGGTCTCTGGGAATTCTCGGTATTGGTGAATGGTGGATAAGCGTTTTGGAGTAGGAACCAACAATCCGATCCGCGCACTACACAAAAGCTAATTACTGTTGCCGGTAATTGGCGAGAATTTCCGGAAATTTAGTTAACAAGAAGTACTACCGGTGCGGTGACCAGTGAAATAATGCACGCTTCGAAAAACAACCGGTCAAGCACCTGCGGAGATATTTCCAGCGAAATTGCGAATGGGCTGACAAATTTGATTATTTGAAAGTTTCTGTTGATAAGATAGGACTTGCCGTCATTGCAATTCTAGGTTAGTTCTTTCTGAGGAATGCGGTGCTGGTGGCAGCTGGGAAACAATCTAGGTATCGTTTCCCTCCCACTTGAACATAGGCAAAAGTATCGATTTTTCGGAGGTGGGAGTTCAATTGAACCCTTGAAAATCGATTATTTTCCATAGAAATCTATGGAGGAGACATATTGATCATCCATTTATCGCATTTTAAGAGCCACAGCAATGCACTAGTGACTACAAACTTTCAAAGTTTCAAAAGTTGAATTTTGAATATTCAATCTGAACTACATGTAAAGTTAGAAAAATAAAAAATAAAAGTCGAAATAGAATAAAAATTATGATTGAATCGTATAAATATTGTAACCTAACCTCATGTTTGAAAAAAGTTTTTGAATCTTCATTGAAATCTCTCCTGGAAAAGCATCTTACGCTGATTATGAACGATCGTATCGTAACGCCACTGAGTCGATGATGATCAAGTGCAGGTTATTCTTGAGAGTGGTGTCACTCCGATATAGAAACCCTTCCATCTCTGCGGAAATTTATTGAGGACTCCTGAACAATCGTGCACATATCGTAGAGATTGGAGGGGTTTTTATCGAAATGGAGCCTATCGTATGATGACAACATCCATAAGAGTACCTCGCACTGATAGCTTTACGATACAGTCTTTCAAAAGCAGCTGGTAAGCCTTAACCCTTTAACTACCAAGTTAGGAAGACAAATCTCCGCCTGTTCACTCAAATTAAATGAGTAGATAATTATTCCTACTCCTAGGTGTTGATTTTGCCTATTCTCCTAATTGAAGGCACTCGCAACACTATTTTGTAAATGTCAATAATTTAGATTTGCTTCTATGATGTCATTAAAATTTAAATGTTGTGAGACAGATCTAGCTAAGAAAATTAATATACTCAGGCGTGGTATTGAAAGGGTTGATACTATGGCATTTTTTGCAGATTTTTCGGCCTTCTCAAAGTTTACTGTGAAACATACATCAAATATACTCTCTGCGGATACCAATTTTTACCAGAATCGATGCACGACTTGCAAGTGTCTCTGAGATGATAGTATGCCAAACATTCAATTTTAAAGGGCGACTTTGGAAGGGGGAGGGATATAATATTCACTTGAGAATGGTCATAAAGCATCACTTAATTCAGGTTTTGATAAAGTATACAACGGCTAAAAAGAGGCGAACTGTTGAGAGGCTCTTTCCCAAGACTTATACTTACAAAAACCTGAGATGAGGTCTTTCCATCGTGAGTTGCAGGTGACACGAGAAATTTCTTTCCTATATCTTCATTACTTTATCATAACTCAAAGAACGCTTAGTTAATACATGATAATTATTGTCCCATGTACGTAATAGAATTGCCTTTAAGCGCTGAGACGGGGAGAGGACCGAGAGGGGAGAAAGAACGAAAAAAGCTCATCGTTAACGTAACTTATTTATACAAGACAGGGAACACTAATCTACTAAAGAAGTTGGACCGGAGAAGGAAGGGGCAGGGGGGGGGAGGGGGTCTTGAATTGTGAATTACGCACGCGTAAAAAGCGGTCTATTGGCGGGGGGCGGGGCGGCCGCAGCAGGCCGAGGAATCGCGAATCGTGTAACCGCACCTCACCTGGGCTACCTTGTCGCATCGTATTGACTATATCTTGTATATTTATACACTTATATAGGGTGTTTGAGCAATGGCTGGCGCGGCGGCGGTGTAGCCGAGAAAGTTAGAATGGCACTTATTTTCTGTAACACCCTGTACATATAGTAAAGGTACACAACGGAGCGGTGGATGGCGGTGCGGTGGCCGAGCAAACGAAGCTGCAGCATCAAGAATCCATAACATATTAGAGCCGGGAACTGCCGACAAAACCAGGCCTCGCTGCCAAATTTCATCAACTTGGAAAAGGCGGAATCGGCAGATTTAGGTTTGATGTCGGTGCATGGCTTATTCGGTCAAAAAACACGCATCTTATTCCATAAAAAATTTAACATAGTGACGCAGGCAAGATCTCTTCTATGCCACTCTCATTTTTCCCATGAATGTGTACAGAAATAAACATTAGAAAATAACCCACGAACACTTTCTCACATCAAAATTATTCTGGGGAAACTCCCCCCCCTCAAAGATTACTTATACATACAGATATGGCACAAGCCATCTCGCCCGTGTTAAGTGAAAAATGGATAAAACGCCAGCCTATAGATACAACCGGGCATACAAAGGGGATTCATAAAGATTACAGAATTCTGGTTCGAAAAGATAACGTTTCCCACTTTTCCTATGTTTGTTTGCGGTACTAGAACAGACACGGAACGTGAAGAGTGGAACGTGGAACAGTTTTGTAACAGACAAACATTGAAAATATAATCTTTTCTCTGTAATCTTTATGATCCCCTTTGTATGCCCGGTTGTATCACGGCCGGAGTCAACTTAACAAAATTCGGGCTTATACCATATCTGTAAGTATAAGTAATCTTTGACCCCCCCCCCAGACCCCCTCTATTATATTCTAGGGGAGACCCTCTAATCTGTGGCGTCTTACCGTCTGTCAGTCCGTCCGTATACTCACATAAATTTTGAACTATTCATCCGTATGCATCCAAATTTTGCACAGATATTGTTATCTAGATTCCCCACAGGGGTTTTTGTTGTCTTTTTTAATTTTAACTTATAAGTTAGTTCTGGGGAAGAAAATAGTTTCCATTAAAACAAATGAAAAATTATGGGTCAAAAAAGGGAAAAATAGTAATATTTCAAACATGGATCTTTGGATTTGGATGAAAAATAGAGGGTTCGGGGGTCTCCCCCAGAATTTCAAAGGCGGTATGGGGGTCTCCCTCGGACTTTTAAAGGGAGGTCTGGGGGTCTCCCCAAGAAATTTAATGGAGGGTCTGAGGGTATCTTCCAGAATTTTGAAGGGGGTCTGGGGGTCTCCCCTAGCACTTCAAAGGAGGTCTGGAGATCTCCCCCAGAATTTAAAAAGGGGTCTGCACTGAAAAAAAGCGAAAGTCATAATACCAAACTCTAGTCATATTACCAGAACCACAACGATACGCGAACGACAGAAAGTCTAATACTTTGACCAGAAAACTCTGGTGTCAATACCAAAAGATGACCATAGAACTAGAATTTCCAAAACATTATCAAGAACTAAATAGTACCAACACAAGAATTCTGGTAATTTTACTATCCCTTACATACATCACATATATAGGTTCACATATTGCCATGCTTCTGAAACCCTTTTTTTTTCCAGAGTGGGGGTCTCCCCTAGATTAAAAATGGCGTGAGAAAGTGCTCGTAGGGTATTCCCTACATTTTTTTTTTTTTTTTTGAGTGCTTCGTTTAAAAAGGATAACAGGGGAAGATTTTATCCCCAAAAACTATCCTTGCCTATGTGAACAGGGAGGGAGGAAAACAATAAGCAATCAGAGAAAATCTTTCGAGAAATCTACTCCGAAAACCGCGAGACTCAGATTTCGAAAAGCGCTGAAACTGCATGGATTCCATTGTTTAAAGGGGGCATTATTTCAGGTGGTTTTAAAATTTTTGGTCCCCTCGAGTAAGGGGGGAGGGGTACAGGGGTTTGCAGTTCGACCCGGCAACAGGAGCGTCAGCCGGCCCGATTCAACTGCCGCATTCCGTAATATGCCCTGACCACAGAACGGCAAGGCGTCCCGCGACCCCCCCCCCCCGCCCTCCGCGGGTCATCAGCGGCACGCACACACAGTTTAGTCGAGACCCGGTAATAGTAGGCTTGCAACATCCAGCATGTTCAAAGGTAAGTGCACGGTCAGACGCGTCGCCGTCGTCAACAGCGTACCTACAGCGTATGTATACCCGTGTACAGTCATCAAGACTCAAGAGCCAGGTCAAATTAAATCAAATTTCCAACGAATCAGAAGGCGATTTTAAAAATTACCAGCTTTAGCAATACGTCAATGCGAAGGGGGCAGAGATGAACGATTTAGCACAAAATGTCGAATGTCGAAGGCCAATATTAAAAATTCGATAACTCGAATGCGAAACACGACATCAACCTTCAGTTTGCGCGAAAATGCTCAGTTCGTTGTCTTTTCGATGGATGTATCACTCGATCGGAGTCGTCTCACGGAATTTTTCAGATAGCCCTCCGTGGGGGGGGCAAAAACGTCAAAGATGTTCGGGGGCTCTAAAACCCAACTTTGACTAATTTTTTTGGAAATGCAGTATTTTTTTTTGAAAAGAACTTGATTTTTGGGAGTATTTTAGATTCCTAGTTTTAAACTCCGACTTTTCCAAAAGGAGTAATGATTTTTTGAAAATGGGTCGAAATCGAACTTTGACGGTCGATACAAAGAAAACGAAAAACGAAATCAACCTTCGGTTTGCACCAAGAGTCTTAGAATTTCATACCTCTTCAAACGATGTATCACAAGATGGGGGTTGCTACTTTTAAAATTATTGAGTTCCTCATTGAAAAATACGATTTTTGTGTCAAACAATGGAGAATAAACCACGATTGATTTTTTTTTCTGCAAAACTAGTTGTCATTCGCAGTGGCGCAGCGTAGCCAGACATTTTTCGAGGATGGGGGGGGGGGGTCATTAGATAATGATTTGATAAAATTACTCTGAAAACGCAAAAAAGTTACCTTTTCTAAGTGGGGTCAAGGACCCCGGCTGCGCCACTGGTGATTCTGAACTTTTGAAAATGTGTCGAACTCTTTAGGTGGGTCTTTTTTTTATAATCTTTCCGTTTAAATTCTCCGGTTGTTATCGATCCGTTCAGTGGCGTCGCGTGCCAACCGGCAACGTTGCAATTTGACCATTTAAAATCATGTAAAATATCGATTCGAGGGAGTGCACTGTGCACCTCCAACAGTTCGACCTTTTATATGGATTTAAATGGCCAAATGCAAAGTTGCCAGATGGCACGCGACACCACTAGATCCGTTGGAGCCTCTTTAAACACTATGCTCAACTCAGATCACAACTACGTGACCGTTTCTACGTTTCAATTAGTTTGGGAAATTCAATCCGGCGATTTCAGTCTTTCTTTAAAGAGATCGGATAATCAAGAGCTATAGATGCTGGGCAGCCTATACAGTTTGTGGGGTCTACGACTCTATGAGCCAATGACATGACGTCACAACGTCAAGTCGTCAAAACTGTTCGCAGTGCAGTTCGCGCAACGTTATAATGCTGTCATTTTTCAAACGGCCCGGTCCGGGTTCGCTCAGCGCTCGCTGAAAAATAAAAGAAAAACGCAAGAGTAAAATCTCTCCGCATTTAATTTACTTTTCAATTCGCTCTAGTTCACCGACTCCAACAATGCGACGCGTTGCTAAAACGATGCGAAGCGACTCACGTCGCGTCAGTGACGGGAAGGCTGCTGATAGAAAATTTTTCCGCGTAAAAAATAAGGAAACGCTTTTTTAAGGGGAGAAGCATACCCCTACTCAGGAATCTCTCTCTCTCTCCCTTCTCTCTCTCTCTCCTCTCTCTCCCCTCTCTCTCTCTCTCTCTCTCTTTTCCCTCTCTCTCTCTCTCTCTCCCCCTCTCTCCTCCCCCTCTCTTCCTCTCTCTCTCTCTCTCCCCTCCCCCGGGGCCCCCTGTTTACCCCCCTTTCGTTGTCCATTGAAACAGGTGTGTACAGGGGAGACGGGGAATCATCACATCATTTAAAGGCGATTCTTCAGCCTTTAGTGCCGATTCTGCCACCAGAGCGCTACCGTTCAAATAATGTCAAATTACAGCCGAAAATAATTTTTATTTAAGAAAATGGGGTGTAAAATACTAGGATAATCTTGAAGAACGTCTCTGCAAATATCTCGTCAATAAATTCAAAAATAAGGCTGCAAGTACCAAAAAAAGGAATATCGCCAAATGGATTCTTGTGTCGAAATGCGATATTTCATTTTTTGGTACTTTCAAACCCAATTTTAAGTTAAGACGAATATTTTGCAGAGACGTTCTTCAGATGACTATCCAGTAACTGAACTCCATTTTCTTAAATATAAATTTCTTTCGGTCTATATTTGACATTAATCGAACGGTAGCGCTCCGATGGCAGAAACGGCACTAAACCCTGAAGAATCACATTAAACTCCACCCTCCAACCTTTTTTGGGCTCATGCATTAAAAAGGATAAAAGATGGATATGGACAAGGCCCCAAAATGTGCAACTGCGGGGAGTGGGATAACTATATTGAGAGGCAGGGGGGCAAAAAGTTCCAAAACTTCGGAAGTTTCACGCGATCCATGACTTATTTCCTCACAGGATTTTAAAAAATTTCCTCACAAAAATTTGAAAGTGATGACTTTTTTTTGGTCATTTTAACAATTCAACACTGTATGTTCGCAAAATGACCGATATTTTCCCATTTTTTACACTATTTTCCTGGGGAATCCTTGTTGCCATTATTAAAAAAAAAAAAAAAAAAAATCCCAAAAATTTCCTCACTTTCACGCGATCCACGGATCGCTAGATCGGGCACATTTTGCACCCCTGTTGAGAGGAACGGAGCAGTTGCCAAATGAAGGTTTTTTCCGTTTTGGGATTACTTACGATTCAGCGTGAGGCGTGAAGCCCCCTTCATTTAAAAACTATAAGGTTACTTTGACCGATCACAGCTCGTCCGCTTAAATTAAGAGGGTAGATAAATATTCCCACTCTGCTGCGCTCATTTGGCACATACAGTAAAAGCTCGATGTGTCGGATCGTCTTCGGACCGCGGCTTTTATCCGACTTAACGAAAGTCCGACTCATGAAAATTACGTCTGAATCGGATTTTCCCCAAAAAATCCGACTCAGCGCGAAGTTTCCCGATAAAACCAGTATTTTCTTGGCGATTTCGTACTCACCACTTGCGTCAGCGATTCGGATGTGGGAAAAGAGGTTTTGCCGCTTAACTAAACAAACTCCCTTATCAATTTTACCGCGAAGCAACACAGATTCTTCGTTGCGACACGATGACTCCCGCTAGAGTCCCTTGATGGAAATATTGTATAGGGAGTACCGACACGAGCTCAACGAGTTGTGATTGGTCGTTGGTTTTAGGCTCTCACGGAGTCGAGCAGGAGTCGACGACATCGAAGGCTCCATACGAAAGGAGTCGATTCGTACAGGAACGCATGGGAACGGACCGGAATGCCGGCAAATCCGCCAGTCCACCACTGGTCCACTGTCAAACTTAACCTTCGAATGCGTTCACGCGGTCGACAAAATCGACTCCTGTCAAAATGCATAAAGTGTCGTGTCGGTACTCCCTATACAATATTTCCATCAAGGGACTCTAACTCCCGCCTGCCGCTGAACCGGCGCCACGAGCACGACAGCGGCTCGCGGCTGAATCTGGCTGGCGCTGGAGGTGTCTGATTGTCTGAAGGAATTGGTCTAATCGGACCACTCTCGTCTCAATAGCAGCATCTAGTATGAAGGAGAGGGGGGAGGTATCACACCGACGCAAGAGATTTTCTCGTGTCGTTGATGAATCATGTCTTCTGAACTCTGCATTGTTTTTGTTTACTTTTCACCGACTCCTCACCCCTCCCCCTTTTTCTTCTCCTAAGTGTGCCGTGTCGCGCCAAGACTTCGGTGTCGCGTGCCATTCTCCCTTTATTCCCGATCAGTTTCCTCATCTTGTCACCCTGTCGTTTATCGTCTTCCGTTTCCGGCTTCATGTAGCACAATGATGCCACCATGGCAACACTGGGCCCAAAAAAGTCGGTTGTTTCCGGGACCAAGGACTTCTTATACTACCTATCAGAAGTCTTTTACGTCCGGTTCTTGCGAAGGGTGTACGAGGAGTACAACCTCAATGTTGAGCGAACGTTTGCCGACCGTGCGTTTTACATAGCACGTACCTCTTGCTTAGCGACTTAGCGAGGGCTCAACATTTTTTTGACGCTGTGGCATGGACTCATGGAGTCGTCTTTGGTTAAATGCCGATCGTATTGGAAACTCTCCTCGGGGTCCTTGCAGTGTTATCACGACGCATCACTCACTACCGCGCCGCGAAGTCCGCATGTGGTAGAGATGAAACGTGGGTCGGCTGGTTTGATTTATGAAATAAACACGCACACAAAAACTTGAACTCGGCAATCTGTTCTTGGACTTTCTTTTATTCGTTAATCTGCAATTTTGTCCGACTCAACAAGAAAAAGTCATCGCGGGACGGGAAAAAAATCCGAGACAAGCGAAATTCCGACTCTGAAAAATCCGACTTATGCCGACGTTTTTTACATTGGTCTTATGGGGCAATTCAAGGGACCGGGAAAAAAATCCGACTCAGCGAAAAATCCGAGTAACTGAGCGTCCGACACAGCGAGCTTTTACTGTACCGTAAATTGAAGGCGCTCTGAGGAATCTTAATTTAACCCTTCACTGCATGATTTTTTTTTTCAAGCAAATGTGGATTTTTCAATGTATTAGGTGGTCCAATACATGGGAAAAATAGTGAAAAAAATAATTTGACGGTTTTTCGGTCAAAATTCTCTTTTTTCTATTTTTTACTCGTTTTTTACAAGTGATATAACACCATAAGAAATGGCGGAATTTTTTTTTTTTATTTTTTTTAAATTTTCAATTTTTTTTCTTTTTTTTTTCTTTAATTGGATTTTTCAAAAAGCCAATGCCGGAAACTTTATAAAAATAATCAAAATGTGGTCAGTTTGGACACGGGGGCAAATTTTCCCCCTGACATGATTTCGATCACGAACCCTTCACTGCATGATGTTTTCTTTCAGCCATTTTTTTTTTTTTTTGTGAGCTCAAAACATACCTTCTCCCGCGTTGACCCACCATGCGCCAAAGGCATATCTCAAAACCTGTATTTTATATGAGCGTTTGAAGAATTTGTTCCACCGGTGGAACTTCATGCAGTGAAGGGTTAAAATAATAATACTTTCCAGTCACTTTAAGACGATTCCACTCATTCCAGGGTCGATTAGTTCGAACTGTGTACACCACGTCGCACTGCTAAAGAAAATCAACAGTTCTTGGCTGAAATTGACGAATTTACGCTAAAAACACAAATTTGAGGAACATCAGCACCTGCGAGCATACTTCAGGCAATTACCCTGAAAGTTTTAAGCTGAAACACTCAAAAATAAAGCCAGAAATTATGAAATACGAAAATTCCCATGAGCCTCAATGAGTGCGAGTGAGGCAGATAGACACATTATCACTCGGCACTCGTACTCACTCTCACTCACTAAGCTTATGGCGAAATTAATTTTATAATTTACGGTTTTAATTCTGAATCAATTTTCCTCGTTTTTAGCTCAAAAAATCCATAAAAAATTACGCAGGTGCCAAGCAGCCAAGGTCCTTGGATTTTGCATTGTTTCTTTGCTCTCAATTAAAAATGCCGAAAACACGACTTTTCCCAAAAAAGACTAGAGGCGCCATAGCCGTAGCCAGAATATTGTGTTTCTCTCTCTCAACCCATTTGAAAGCAATGAGTTAGAAAAGGATGGATATAGGGGCTGTCACGTGACTTCAGCCCCTGCCTCTGTCCTTTTCTAACACGTGCGTTTAAATGGGGTAAGAGAGAGGAAGACAATATCCTGGCCACGGCTATGAGAGGCGCTATGATTGAAATCAGATTAAAATCGGATTTCCATCGGTTTGAAATCAGGAAAATTTTCGCCTGGAATCACCTGCTTAACTGTCAGCCAGCAAACAATTAAAACTACGTCGATTTAACTTGGTCGCCCCGAGCAAATAATCTCGGGCGTGGTGAGGAAAGGGTCAGCGGCGAGGCGAGCAATTTGGCATCAGCGTTTCTTTTATCCCCTTTAAACACATTGGAAAGGTCGAAACATCTGGTCATCGCCGATGACCGAAGCATTCGATTCTTTCAATAAGTTTAAATGGAGAAAGTACATCGTTGTCAAAATTCATGCCTCGCTACTGGAAAAGGTGAAAAGGTTTTGAAGACACCGTGTATGAGTGATTTACTACCTGGAAGGGTATGAACTTTGATTCCGAGTGGAATAAGAACAAAAAGCTCACAGATTTCAAGATAAGAAGCCACTCTCGAAATTCTTACAAGTGTTCTTTTTTTTCGACACCCTGTGTACAGAAAAGGGTATAGTCCTGATCGATCTCTTTTTCTCTGGCGTGTACAGTAGACTGCAACAGTGTACCCCTGAGAACCCGCCGAGCATGCTCCGAGTGAAAATAAAAGAAAAAGCAATATATAATGTGGAGCACCTACCTACCCCCTACCTTTACCCTACAAAGCTGACATGTACGAGATTTCTACAACCACGAGAAGGTCGCTCAATCATGGAAAACGTCAAGGATATTGGCCAGACCACAGCCTACTTTTCTGAATCACAGCCAAAAGTACACGACAAATCAGACAACATTGCGTTGTGTGAGAATCAAGCAAATGTTTAGGCGTGATTGGGGGGCCCGGCATGGGAAAGCAATCCAGACGTTGAAAAACGATATTTTTAGAGAGCACGTCGAGGCTGTAAACAGGGAGTTCAAGGGGGGGGGGGTGTCGGTGAAGAGAGAGACTCGTTGGGGGCCGGGGGGGGGGGGGGGATGACAACAAACGGATTTCATCGATATGGTCACGTCAACGCTGAGCCGCGCCGCGCTGTCGCTATACAAAACGCTTTTCATTATAGAAAACCTCTTATGATCGGATCGAGCGATCACAGCTGGTATATCTGACTGTCTGGTGCGGGGTGCCGGGTTGGCATGAATTTAGGCGAAATTTATTGCTTGGATAGATCATCAAAATATCCAGAGTCCAAACAGAGTGCGGGACAGATAGGACTATCGCCCGACGTGACGTAACAATCAGTGAAAAAGAAAAAATAGGTTGTAGATACATTGAAAAAAAAGAAGTTCAGGCTCTACAGCTCTCATTCGCAAACCATTTCCGAGAAAAGCGTCCCTGAAGTTGGAGAAGTCGGCCAAAAATTGACAAAATCAAAGAAAAGGCTATTATTGGCCGACCTATGCAACTTCAGGGAGAATTTTCTTGGAAATAGTTTGCAACTTGGAAAAACTTGGAAGGACTAAAATGCATATTTTTTTACGAACTTTTGAGTAATGCTAATCGTTTTTGGGTTTAATGAATCCGAAAGCATGTTTTCACATAATTTGGCCAAAACAAGTGAGAAAAATCAAGAAAAACCCCCAAAACCCCCCTCAAATTTTTGCATACAGTATTTTTACGGCCAAAATCGGCAAGAGCGCCTAAAATTACACCAGAATACCCATTTACAAGCATTACGAACAATTCAAGAGGGAGTTAGGACAATTTTTCAATTTATTTTTCGGAAACTTTGCAACACTGTAACTCGAAAAGACTACAATTTTGAGACCCATGTTTACGGGAAAAAAGTCTTTATTTTCCTCTCAAAAACATCGCCCTGAAAATTAATGTATATAGTTTTGTTACACCCTGTATAAATCAGTCGTAATCCATCATCCATCGGCGCCAATAACTCGACTCGAAAATAACGAAAAAGGTAGTACGTTTTTCACAACAATGCAATGGGCATGTGACACGTCCCTTGTCCAATGTCCCCCTTTTGCAAAAACTGATCATAATGAGATCGGACGCTCGGTGCAGTTTCTCCGAGGACCCACGTTTGAGAGCCGCCAGACTCGAAATGAGGAACGTGAGACGCGGACTGGCAAAGTGGAAATAGAAAACTTATAACCGTTCCGCTGATATCCGCAAAAAAGGAGAGAGAGAGACGAGAGAGAGAGGAGGAGAGAGAGGAGAGAGAGAGAGGAGGAGAGGAGAGAGGGGGGGAGGGGGGAGAGAAAAGAAAACAAGACAACAAAAATCATTGTGCGTCTTTGATGCTGTATCATAGACTGCGAGTTTGCGAGAGTGCGGCACCGAAACGAATTGTGTTGCCATTACGATCGGCAATGCACCACGCCACACCACATCTACTTTATATCAGAGCAGTATTTTCTTGAAATGAATTTCTAGCTTATTCGATATATTCCTCCATCTCTCCTTTCGTCATCCATCTCGCAAACATGCATCCTTCTATTTGTATTCCATCGCACCTCTTCTTGGTGCCTCTCGTCCCGTACACATAGAAGAGGAAAGTCATTACAAGGCAGGAGCTGTCAACGACTCGACGCTACGACAGAGCGTCAACGGACAACTTAGCACTTAACCAGGAACAACAATAACAAAAGCAAGACAGAAAGACCAACAATAAGACGCGAGAACTTCCGACGCAAGATTGATGCATCATGTGGAACCGTGTGGGGGAAAGGGGGGGGGGGGTCCAGTCATAAATGACTTTTCAGGGAGGGGACTTCATAAGGTCTGACAAATGGGCGACAGCACGACAAATACACTGAAAGGAAGCGTTCTAGAATTCATCCAACGATGAGCTATACTTACGTGTAGAGGGAAAAATACGTGTTATATAAGTCCTATCCCACAGTGAAGCAGCATGGACGATCTGATTCTGGTTTGTTTTTGCCTCATTTTTTTTTTTAAACCTTAAATCGAAAATTGTAATTAATTCAGTGGAAATGGGGCTGTTGTACACATTTGCTATTAGCGCTTTAGTAGTTGAGTCTGGTGTAAAAACCTCCTAAAATAACGATGGCAGCACTAAAAACTTCCGCAATCTACTCCTAAACTCAATAAACGCTTTTATTTGCGCTGTAATGGTGGCGTAGGGTAGTATAATAATAATAGGAGATTCCTATCTTAGTTTTGCCACTCTCTCTATGCTTGACAAGGATGATTCGCAGAATAATTAATCATCAGAGTAGTGATCCACATCCGATGAATGGTAACGTGACACCTTGTGACACCGGTGTCAAAGGAGAGTCGTCTCTAATTAAGTAGTCACTTCTCGGTGGAGTTACAGTATTATTAGATGGTAATCTCCCATTATTACTGCCCTACGCAACCATTACGCTCGCGAAAATAAAAGCGTTTATTGTGTTAAGAAAGTGGATTTTCGGAAGTTTTAATGCTGCCACCGTTTTTTTGGAGATTTTTACACCAGAACCAGCTATTAAATCGCTTGTAGCAAAAATGTGCAACAGCCCCATTGGTTTTAAATGAAAGTTTAAGTGTCTTACAATTAGAGTAGATATTTGGACACAGAAATCAGAATTCCACGACAAATATCCAGGTGAGAAAATTTTGCTTGTTTCTGTCATGTGTCCGTTTCTTTATCGTGCAAAATCATTCCAAAAGAAATAGTTGTATCAATTTCTGTGTCCAAATAGTCACTGTCAAACACTCGCACTTTTGTATAAAACCAATTTCAAATGGATTTGTCACATATTTTTTTTTTTTAGGTTAAAAAATATGAGGCAAACAAACCGAGCTTTAGTGAAAATGTTCATAAGAGATTACAATCGTGGCTGCCTCCGTGCTGTCTCAAAAGCACGTCCTACAAAATCCTCTCTATTTATATAGCTCGTTGAATTTGTTGCACGGGAATCTGGTGAAACTGAGACTATCTATGTATAGAATATGGAAGGCTAGTTTTAAAATTAATCGATAGATCAACCGTTTCTACAAGATTTCTTACCAAAATAAGGGAGATTTAGTCGAATACGTGCTTTTTAGGCGTAAATTAAAATACATATCGGTGTACTAATACCGGGCTATATACCATCATAGATGTTCTTCCATTTACGCCTAAACAGCACGTATTTCACGTCATTACTTTGGTGGGAAATGTTGTAGAAACGGATAATTCATCGATCAATTCTAAATTTGCCTCCCATTCTATGTATATTGCAAACGTATAAGTATTTTTGTTTCACCAGTTCGCCAGTTCGTTAAATTCTAGAGCTCTTTCCCCTATTCATAATACGGCAATAGATCGTTTAATTGCGACGTCACACAAAAACTATGTTTACTTCATGTTTTAACAGTAATAAAAGCAAGCTTTTGATTTGTTATTTGGTTCATATCAAGGAGCTATAACGATAGAGAGGATTTGTGGGACGTTATATTGAAACTTCAAGGAGGTGGCCATGAGGGAAATCTCTTACGGACATTGTCGCACACGGTTTTTTTTTTTTTTTTTTTTTTTTTTTTTTTAGAGACAAATACATTTGAAACAGGTTATAAACGAAAGAGCAAGTGTTGTAGAGTAGCTATCTGGACACAGAAACCGATACAACTGTTTCTTCAGGAAGGATTTGCACGATAAGGAAACTGGCACATGACAGAAAAAAATCCAAATTTTCTCACCTCGATAGTTGTATTGGAATTCTGTGTCTAAATAGCCACTCTACAACTCTAGTACTTTCTTTGCACAATAATTGTAATTGTAATTAATCCGGTGGAAATTGGTTTTAAACGAAAGTTCATGTTTTACTTTAAATGTTTAAAAAAAAAAAAAAAAAAAAAAAAAAAAAAAAAAAAAAAAAAACTTGATTATGAGGGGTTTTTTAAACTGTACCATATACAATTTATGAAAATAATCGTGAGGTCCGAACAGTATTTGGCCCATGATCGAGTTCAATTAGTCACATTATCGTACGGGAGCACTTATTTTTTTTACTTCAACTTTTAGATTGTTTTTTGACAATAATGTGTCAATTCGAACACGATAGCTTTCGAAATCGCAACTTGCTTGATTTTTTGTTTTTGTTTTTTAATTTTTCTCCCATAGAATAGACTATCTATGTGGTGGTACTACAAGACCTTGGATCGAACGAGGGGGAAAATAGTGATTTCCTTGCCGGGGCGCATCGCAATTCTGACAGTCAATCGAACAAACAACCAATTGTTATTTAAACACTGCACGCTAGATAAGCAAAATATATATAAACCGATGTTGCCAGAGTGACATCGACGTTCGACACTGTGAGAGTAAAAGGATCTAAGCACAAATTGAAGGGCTAATTTTGAACGAGATTGATTGATTGATTTCCTATGCTGCTGATGTGCTCTTTTTTTGAAAATAGCACTTCAATTTTGAGTAATGGACCAGTTACTGCACTATCTGCGGCAGATTTTACGATTTTGTTGATTCAATCTAGGTAAAAATGCCTAGAAAATCACAATGGTCACAATGGGTCTATTGCACACAGCGGCTAGAGCGTTTTAAAGAATCAATTCGTATAAGTAAAAATCTGTAAAAATGACAATGGCATAGCATCAGGAAACACCAAAATTCATTAACAAACTCACAAATTGCGAAAAAGACTGGACACTGTTCACCCCTGTATCTTTCCATGACGTGCACGATATTTCGCGGGGTTAGCGCGGCACATTCCAATAATCATGGCCGACCGTCATCACGCAGCTGGCTTCATAAATAAATAAACAGTAAACACTAACGGCGTTCGAATTTTTACGTCTCAATACCCTCAATTCCCAGGCTGTAGGCTGTGAAAGGTGTGGAAACCGATATTTGTGCCGAAAATTGTCAAAATGAAACAATAACGCACTCAGAAGATCCAAGGATGATGATGATTGAAGTTGAAATCACACTTGGAACTCCTGTGTGTTATTGTTTCATTTTGATAAGTTTTCGACACAAATGTCGGTTTCCGCACCTTTATCACAGCCTGGGAATTGAGGATTTTCAGACGTAAGAATTCGAACAGACGCCGTCAGTATTTACTGTTCATTTGCTTACAAGAAGTCAGCTGTGATGACAGTCCGCCATGATTACTTGAATGTGCCGCGCTAACCCCGCGAAATATCGTGGTGGAAAGATACAGGGGTGTAGGGTGTCTAGTGTTTTTCGCAATTTGTGAGTTTATTAATGAATTTTGGTGTTTTCTGATGCTGCCATGGTCATTTTTGTGGCTTCATACCTAAGAATTGATCATTTAAAACGCTCTAGCCGAAGGGTGCAACAAACCCATTCCATCTCGATCCGTTGAGTATTGGGCGAGGTACTATGACTTTCAAAAGAAAGTCCTCTGATCAAAATGGTTCCAGATGAATTCTTCATTTATTTTCCATCGTTTTAAATTTTTTGAGGCATAATGTCACAATTGGCAATACTGTGAGACTCTGAAACACCCGAAACTCGTAAAATTTCTTAAATTGGTCGAGAAATGAAATAATGAAAATTTCTATCAGGATACTTTCTTTTGAAAGCCATAGTATATGGCAGCTTGAAAAAAAATAAACAAAAGCCTACATTGTAAAGAGGGGGTTTGTCAAGTCAAGAACATGTCCTGTCTTTTTCCACCACGCTTTCAGTAATGATATACGCGAGCCAGTAGCAATCGATCGTTTTAGTGACATCGCTGAGCCATGTTTACGAGTACAGGTTTTCATATGTTTTCAAGGAAAAAAAACAATTTTGTTTGTTTGTTTGATTCATCCCGACCATATTCTGTATCTCTCTCGCTCTCACGTGACCATTTGTTAGCGCAGTCTCTCTCCTGATCTTTAATTTGAGTTTCGAGACTGTTAACCGTAGCTTTCTCCTGAAGTTTTCAACTGGATTTCTAATGAAAGATCCGTAAAATTCATTTATGACTCAAAATCCGAGAAAAAATGTCTCATTTCTAGATCGAAAAAAGGGAGAGCTAGCTCTAGGTCACGAATCTGTGAGCGAGAGAAAATAATAAAACCAGGACTGTCGTTGCGTGGATCCCAATAGGATTTTTTTATTCGCCGTAACCAGTTGACGAAAAGATTACATACAATATACAGTCCTGTTCAGCAGTATGGCTGTAACGCCCAAAGATACTCACAGTCAGATCTGTAATCTCATTTCAGCCTATAGAATCATTGGTGAATAAACTTTCATCAAATTTTCATCAAAGTCAACGCAGGGTTTCAATCGGTGACCGAAACAAAGGCCACAGGGCACAGATCAGGATATTTTTTTGGGTTAAAATTATTTGTTGAACTACACGGTGTATAGTAATCTTTTTATCAATCAGAGGAATCATCGATGAATTAATTTTATCAGTCGGTGGAATTATCGGTGACAATTTTATCAATCGTCGGAATCATCGGTGAATTAGAAACTTTCCACAGTAAAGATCTGCAAAACTACAGACCAGTTATATGAGCCAAACAAACCAAAAGAGTACTACTATTCAATATTTCATGAGTCATGAAAACATCAAGCTAACATCGTTATGTGTCTTACAATTAATAGTCTTTAGTCACTAAACCGGTATATTAATGTCAAAGATTGCGACAAGAAAAAACATATAGATCTGGCAACAGGCATCAACATTGCCGAAGCGTATCACGGCGCGAGAAAAATTCCTTTTTTCCTACAGTAATTTTTTTTTTTAACGTCAACAGTTCGTGCTTTGTCTCGTCTCTGACTCAGCCGATATAGACCTTGAACTTTTCGATGGCGCGTAAAAGGGGGGGGAGGGGATAGGAGGAGGAGCTTCTGCTACATCATCTGATAATGTTCACAATATATTTCATAAAATCTCAAAAAATGGGCGAGTTTCCACATTTTTCGGCTGCGTGGGCTAAGCAGACTGAGGTCCGCTACAGTACTTTCCAAAAAAGAAACCTAAAGACCAACCGTGGCCACAGTGGACAAACATAACACTTAAAATGCTGAGAGCGATCGACTCCATTTGCCAAGCTGAATCGATAGCTGAATCGGGTCACAAGCGGGGTTTTGGTGGCATCACCTTTTTGCCCATGTGATGAGTCATGAATAGCTTACTTATTGAGAAAATCAACTTTAGAACGCTTACATTCTTTTTCTGAAAGCATTAATCGGAAGGGGCGCGCCAGAGAGGCGTAGCGTGCAATTTGGCAACGTTGCAGTATGCCCATTTACACCCATAACAAAGATCGAACTATTGGGTGTTCGGTGAACACCTTCTCATTCGACTTTTTACATGGGTTTAAACGGACACAATACTACGTTGCCAACTTGCACGCTACGCCACTGGAGCGCGCGTCTTCACAGGAACTTCGTAACTATTTATTAAATATGTGAAGCCATAATTCAACAATATTGATCCTAGATTGACGAAGAAATCAAGCATCGAAATGTTGGCAACATATTAGGCTACGTAGGGGCATTTTCTTCTCTTAACCTAACCTAACGCTCAAAAATACCAAAACGCAAAGCTACGTAAGTTGTATACAAGTCATGTCATAGGATTTTATCGAGTTACTTCACGAGCGAAAATAAAAAACGATGAATCAAGTTTGCAAAACTCATCCTCTATAGCCGCCAACCCCCCCCCCCTCCGCTCCCGGTCCGCCTTCGTGGCTCGTGCCACCGTCACAACAAGTTGGGCCTCAGGGGCCCAGTCGCAGCCCCAGCCGCGATCGCGTCGCTAATTGCGAAGAGTAGAAATGACCTCCACAGCCGACGGCTCTTCGAGTACATATACATACTATATAGTATACAGAGTACATATCACAGGCAGTTAAGAGTCGAGGAAGTGTTCACGCATATAATTAAGGCCAAAGCGAGAGAATACATTAACAAAACACAAGTGACTCCCAAAGTGGGGCCCGACGACCCCCCCCCACAACTTTACACTACGAAAAAATAACGAGATCAAATGAATTGCTGACGAGAAAAAAATTCGTGCACTGACGACCTTGAATAAGGATTAGGGTAATAGGTCCTCACTTGAATTGGCTGATTATTTTTGCTCTACTTCAAAATCCAAAACAAATAGCGGGAGGGGGCAGTTTCTTGATACCCCCCCCCCCGTAAGAGCAAAGCATTTTGAGAACTTCTGGATTCAGCGGTGCGATGAATTTGGAGGAAGGGGGTGGTGCGACACTTCAAATACGGCCGAAAGCGAAGCACGTATACAAATTCCCTTGACATTCTTCAACAAGAACGCTCGAATGAGCCGATCATTATCGAGTTATTTTAATTGCGCGAAAAACATTCAACAACCAGTTAAATTAATTATAAAATTTGACGCCTTGGATGTATCGCGAAAGGTCTCAATGCAAGACATTATACCGCTGGCGAGCTCTTTTGAGACTATACAGGGTGACTATAAAAAAAGGACCCATCCAGAATTTCTTCGAATAAAAAAAAAAAAAAAATTGTTGCAAACAAAAGTGAATGAATTGTGACTGATTTTTTACTTCGAACTAGTTATAATTTGGCACTTTTAGGCGTATGTTCGAGCTTTTTAGCCTGACGACTTTATACCACGTTAAAAAATTATGACTATTTAAAAATGGGTCTGACGTCCGACTGTTTGAATGGGTCTTCTTCTTATACAGGATGTAACAAAACTCATGTGCCAAACTTCTGGAGCATATATTTGAGGCCACAATAAGACTTTTCTCCCCTATAAACATGGGTCCGGAAAAGCCCCCTTTTGGAGCTATAAGAACCCCCTAAAGTTATAAAAAATGCCTGGTTTTATTGGCATAGCGACCACCATTATGAACCGAATGTTATGAAAATTGGTGTTCCAAGATAATTTTACTTGTAAAATCCATTTATGACCTCGAAAAAATCAGAAGTTAAGTCTGACTGTACTTTTCAGGCAATCTTGTACCTTTTACGGCACAACTTTTATGTTACAGATTAAAAATTTGAAAATTTTTTTTTTTAAAAAAATCAGATGGGAAAGGCTAATTAGAGGATTTGTGGTTCCTTGCATTTTTTTGATACGACACGTTTTAAGCGAGATAATCGCCCCACAATGTGGAAAATTCAGAGCTTTTACTATAACGGGCAGCGGCATGCAGCCCGAAGAAGCAGCGGAGGGGCGGGTTGCATACTTACTGCCGCTCACCTTAGTAAAAGCGCAGACTTTTCCACGTTGTGCGGCGATTATCTCGCTTTAAAACGTGTCGTATTGAAAAATTGCAAAGGACCAAAAATCTTTCTAATAGTTTTCCCCATCTGATTGCTGTAATTTTTTTCAAATTTTTAATCCTTTACAAAAAATTTGTGCCATTAAAGGTACACGATTGCCTGAAAAGTACAGTCAGACTTAATTTCTGATTTTCTCGAGGTCATTAATGGATTCTACACGTAAAAATACCGGGGACGCCAATTTTCACAACATTCGGTGCATAATGGTGGTCACTATGCCAAAAAAAAAAAAAAAAAAAACCCAGACATTTTTTTAAAAATTTGGGGGGTGTAGCTTCAAATGGAGGAATTTCCGGACCCATGTTTATTTGGGAAAAAAAAAATCTTATTTTTTCCTCAAATAATACTCCAGAA